>APFE031755236.1:0-29219 GCA_000404065.3 Pinus taeda | reverse complement strand
TTGATACTTGCTATTACATACCCTCGCTTCCTTTTCTCTAGCCGATATTTGGCCTTCATAGCTTCCATGAGGCCTAAGTCACTACATTTTCTGGTGATGTCTACGTGATTGCTTAATCGACAACCACAAAATTCGGTCAATTAAGTCAGTGTGATTGGAATCGGCTATTCGAGCTACAAATTCCTGTCATGTACTAGACACAGTAGCTGCCGGATGAAAAATATTGTGATAGACACATGGTGGTAGTGGAAAATCCACCACAGATCAAGTACCCCTACCTTCTCCACACCTCACAACCATTTCTGCTATAGTAGATTTTCCATGGCCAACTGTGGGAACTTCTCACTATCTGTGAGGTCCTAGTCTTCAAATTTTATATTCGGTACCTGTCCTAGTGGCGGACTGTGAAACCTTATATCACTGAGAAGAAGCGAGGTCTGGAGCTCACTCTTCGTGGCCTCCAGGTCCTTCAGTGTCTTAGTATTCCCTTTCCATGGGGGAATGTAGGGGGCTAACTCTATCGCTAAAGGTGCTTGGGAGACATTTTCCACCTCATCGTCCTGTGCCTTAATTTGGGCTATCAGGGCTTGCAGATCTTCCTCCTCCTCCTATGTTTCAACACTGATAGCTTTGCCCTTCTCTGTCATCGATACTTTACTAACTCTTGGGTGCCATGGTGATACCTGGACTGGCCCCATTGGCTATTTCTCTTTCTGTGGTTGCCACCTGCGTGGGGACTTTAGTACCTATGGTGCATCGGCTACCTCTCCACGCTCCTCCTGCGTCACCCGGGGTTCTAGGCTACCTCCCATAACTCACACTCTGGTTCTCGAGATTATGTTTATACTAGATTCGGTCGGTTGCGTACTCACAGGTGGCATGGTAGCTTGGGGATCACTACTCTATCCTAACTCAATTCTCAATCAACCTAGAGTTTCTCTGAAACCATCCCACGAAATTTTATAGTAACATTCGGATTTGAATTTAGTCATTACCTCCATTTTTGAGTCATTAGTACCTACTTGGTGGCAGATCTCCCCGAATCTAGTTCGTAATTCATGTCTTAATGGCCTGCTACCTGCTCCTTTTTGTATTAAATTAGCCTTCTTGTCATGAACAGTGTCATCAATGGTCATCCCCCATCCCATCCACGCAATAGCGCATCCCATTAAGCGCGACCATGAGCCTTGTGACAGGAAATACCTACATGGAACCTCCTTTCCACATAGATTTCCTACAACCTTGTTTATAGTCCCACGCCTTCTTTCAACTGCCCAGAGCACTGAGATTGTGCCTTCTACAGTAGTCAGGTGGTCACACCCCTGGTGCGAGCCTATGCTTTTCTTGCTAGCCTAGGCTATAGGCACCTTTCACATGCCTTTGCGTCCTGTTCCTCAGTATGTAGTACCTTCCCTTGTTTAGTAAGGTGCGGTTGCAGCCATGATAGCAGGGTTGCAACTCTTTCTAATGTAGTAGTAGGGCTGGCCAGACTTGGTCTCATTATGCTTAGTTTCTTGTAGCCTGCTTGTGCAACTTCAATTTCTAGTTTGTGGATTTCTTCATCCAATGTCATACTTGTCTTCCTCATTCGTGCCCACATATCACCAATTTCATGAAGTTTGATGTTTCCTTGCCAAAGGTCTTCTTGTAGCTACCTAATTCCTTTACCTAGGTCCTCGCGTCTTGTTCCTACTATGGGAGTCATGGTCCGACGATTCTTATCTATCCTCCTGTTCTCTTCTCTTCTTGTCACTATTGGGATCATTTCCGCGCTTCAGTTTTTGTTTATGGTCTTATAGGCCCATCGAACAACGGGCATGCATAGGTCCCAATCCATTCGTCCCGCCTGGTAAACTTTCTTCATGATCCTGCATAGCCTTGTTAATGCTCTGCCATGGGGTATTTGCGGTGTGTGTCATTCTTTCTGCTGCCACATCGAGTCCTAATTTTTTATCCTTAGCCTCGGTTGTGCCTGCCTAGCACACAGCTGCACCCATCGATATAGGTGGGCACGCAAACTGCTTTGTCTTAGCTGCCCGGCTCATTTTTTATGTTGGGGACTTCCAAACTGTATGTGCATCCTTCTTCTACATTCGCTCAAACTCCCAATATTCTTCTGGTGCATCTGCCAACATTGTGTCGGCGTCACGCACAATGCCCAGTCCATCGCATTGTATCATTGTTGTTTTGGTACTGACCTTCCAACTTTGTCTAAGAGTTCATCCCCACCTGTGTCCCCATCATATGTTGGTAGTTCCCTGGCTTCTGTTTTCATCTACCATAATGATGTAATCATCATGTTGCAATTTAGCATTGAGACTTCGTGCAACTGGTTCTGCCAGTGTTCTATTTCTTTATCTGAATCCGAAGTACAGGAACTGTCGCACTCCCATAAGATTCTCCCATCTTCAGTCGGGTTTACCTTATCCTGGTCTTGCGTTGTTATTTGGTAAATGCAATCCAACTCATCGTCATTGTCATTTTTCACTTCTTTAGATTGATGACTTCATTCATATCCGTAGCCCAATCTATCCCTAGTAACACAGGGTAAGGGTTACTATCATCCACAATCTCTATTGCCTCAAAGTTTGTATGCATGCTTGCACCTTCAATATCCACTGTTACCCCTTGCAGTCTTCCTATCACCACGATCTTCTGTTGGTTCGCCATTCATAACTGAATAGGAGACCACTGTAACATGGGCCAGCCCATTTTTTCCCAAGTCTGTTTTGGTAACACGTTCGCGTCTGAACCCAGGTCGAGGACTACCTGATCCATCTCATATTCACCGATTTGCACCATCAACCGCATTTCCCTCCCAGTGTGCAAAGCATGCTTCCCCATCTTTTGAACTAAGCATGGTTCCCCTGATCCTGCACACCCAGTGATCAGCTCTTGGAGTCCTTTAACTACCTTATTATCTCGTAGCAGCTTCATGCATGCCTCTAAAAAGGTAGCAATCATAGGCAAATCCATTCCCGATTCTGGTTGATCCTTACTACCTGAAGTAGAGGCCTTCTTGAAGCTATTCTTAGTTTCCATAATTGTTCCCTTTGCACATCCCAAATCAAGCTCAGATTCCTTCGTAGGTGCCTTGCAAACCCATGTATCATCCTCAGGTTGCTTTCCCTTATCTTCCCTTATAGTCACATGACTTCTAAGCACCATATTCACATTTGGGTCTTCTTCCCATGGTTCAGACCTCATCATTTGGATATTTTGAGTTGGAGTAGGTTGTAGTACCCCTTTCTCACACACCTGTGCGATCAACGTCAAACAATCTATTACTTCATGATCAAACTGATAACAATATGAACAACGTATTCTAGTCGGATTCATACAATCATGCATGTAGTGCTTGGGTCCTTCGCAATTGTAGCAGATTAACTGTCCGCACCCTCATCCGGATCCCATTCCTCCTCGTCCTTGACCTCACCCTTGAAATCCACCCGTGCTATTTCTACGGCTGGAACGAAGCCTCGCGATTCTGTCTGCATTCAATAATTTTGGGTTCTATCCATCATTAGCTCATAGCTCCGACATGTCCACTCGTCGTGGCCCACTGATCTACAAAAATTACAGTACAGTTGCTGCAGAGTCTGTGTATTCTTCTGCAACAAGTGACAGTTGTCTATTGCGTACTTTCCTCCCACTTGGAAAATCGTGCACCAGAGTGCGGGGGGCACACTCAGCCCTGTTTGTGCCTCCGATCTCAATGGCATCGGTCCCCCTCTCGGCAAATAGTTCGAGAATACAGGACAGTGATCCTTATCATGACCTTTGCCTTTACATTTTATACACCACACTTCTTCGTATGTCTCTGGATGGGGCGCCCTATCCTGCTTCAAACTTTGCAACTCCAGGCATAGGTGTTGTATTTGCATGTGGATTTGTTGGACTCCCAACCGTAGATCGTGTATTGATGTTTCATGCAACCTCATCACCATTTCTAGTAACTCTGCCTAGGTTGAGAGCTTCTGTTGTGACAGTGCCATCCTCAGGTGTGGTGTCAAAGATGCCACAAACCATGCGCGGTGCTACACATCTATGAGTGCCATATTAGCCTTGTGGATCATACTTTTCATCCTCTGATCTAGATCCTAGGGTTTTCACTTGGAAGCATCATGATCTCCTTGAATCCGACGATCGACTGCGTCTCTGATTTCAACTGGCTAAATTCTTTATTTAATGCAACCTAGACTTCCGCTATTCCAGCATTCAGGTGATCACTTGAGTGCTTAATATACCATGTCAGCATGCGATCCTGTAGAACACTTACCAATGTGGCCTTCTTAATGTTATCATATGTAACCTTGTACGCTTCTCGCACTGCTCTTACTACGAACCAAAACTGATTTGGGTCTTCGTTCCCTACTCCTCTAAATACAAGAAACTTGATCATGTTCACCATGCTAAACTGGTGGTTTGGTAGAGGCGGTGTGGGTGGAGATGGAGGTGAGGAAGGTGATTGGAGTGGAGGCATTAGGGGGGATGATAACTGTGAAATGTGCTACCTAATCAAACTGACCACACTCCTCGGAGAAACCCAAGCGCTCTCTTCCTCGCTTGCTCACGGATGTGAAATTAAAGGACTATTTCCTAACCCTTCAATCCCCTTGTATACCTTTCTGCTCTGTGTCATTCCACTCATTAATGTATTCACATCACCCATTTTTCACATAGCAACTTCTTAATCCAGGTATTCAAAGACTTGATGTACTTACCCTGCGGTCCCTTGAGAAAACATCTTTCTGCTTCATTGTAGCTAACAATCATGTCTATCACAAATTCAATGATAAACCCTCCTATTATCCGATCCAACCAATGGTCTATGGCCCGCGCAATCTTATCTTCAGATGCCTCTAGCCTTCGCACCAACTCTAGAGTCCACACTATTGGTTGATCGAGCTTTCACCTTCCTTGGTTGTTTGCTAGCCTTGTGATCCAATCATACAGTTCCAAAGAGAAGGTTGTGAATAAGATATCGTGGATTTCTGTGTATATGAAGTGATCCAACCACATTTGCCTGGAAATCTGCAGGGTTTTGCTTTCTTGTATTACGAACTCATGCAACTTCTGATCCAACCAATCCTCAATTTCTTTCTTCGTAGGGTTATAGTATTATGATATTAGACATCCCTTAGGAAGATCCCAGTCCTGGAAACATAACCACTTGTTGCTTTATTGCGGCCTGACCCAGGTTCAAAAATGCTTAGCTAAACAAATCCTGAAACTACCGGCCCTTTCGGCAACAGTCCGTAGAGCACAAATTGAGGTCTCAGCTGAGGTAGTATGGGAGGTGTTGGAACCGGGTTTTCGCACCCTAGGGATGTCTTGATGAGGTCTAGAAGTTCGTGAACCGATCCTATGTGTTGCACTACTTCCGCGCAACCATATGTTCAGAGTATCTACCTTCACGCGGTTTGGAAGAAGAGTGGGGGTGAAATTTACCTTTTATGTGCTTAATATTATTATAGATCTTGAATTACTTCAGAACGCACAATTCTTTCAGTTACCATTTAACATAACATACATATGCGCAAGCATAAACCATGAAATGCATAAAATAGAATATAGAAGAGATATGTGATATTCCAAAACCAACTTATCTTTATTAATGCCTTTTTCCAGTTACATTCCTCTTCCTGCCCTGTCCACACAGCTGTAGGGGTCCGCGCACACAGTTGCGGACTCTACTGAGCCTCCACACACACAGCTGTGGAGCCTCTATCTCCTACCACAACCCTCAACTCAAACTTACAAACTCAGAGCGACTATCGGTTTTAACAACCCATACACTAGACATCTTCTCCAAAACATCCAAAAACTATCTTCTACACCTAGAGCCTTGCTCTATTTATACATTCTCATGGTCTGCGGACCATGGGCAGGCTAACTCACTTTCTATTATTTTACCTTATTTTCAGGTGGACTACCCTTTGACTTGACTCATTACAACTCACACTCTGCGCACTTTATGGAGCCTTTACAATACCAATATCCCAAAATTGTGGGCTTTAAGCCGTAAAACTGTTATGCAGGGGACCCGCTGCCCAACAAGATAGAAACATCATAGAAGTACTTGATGTAGAAATTCAAACAACCATGGAAGGCGTATGAAGAGCCAACAAAAGTCCTTTCCCTCTCAAGGACAAAGCCTTGAAAGAAAAGGTACCTTCTGTTATCAAAATACTTTTTATGGTTATTATTCTTCTTGCAACAATTTATAAAGAGCTTGTTGTTTTCAGTTGATGATATCCTGATGGAAAGTACGTTCTGTTTAGAGTGAGTCTTGGTGAAAACAAGACACTTGCACTATTGACTAGTACAACCTACTCTATTCAGTCCTTTGCATTAACCCTTGTTAACTCATTCAAGTAGAGTAAGGTGAGGGGGAAAATCTTAACAACTATATTAGAGGTATATATAACATACTTCTCTAGAGGAAAAATCTCTTCTTCTCTCCATAAGTTAGGATCGCTCTTCTACCTCTGGAATAAATAAGTTCTTATGCATAGTTCCTTGAAAATGAAAAAAATGAAAATGGAAAAATGGAAAAAATAAAATAAGGCGAAATAAGAGAAAACAATTCTAGCGTAGATAGGTGATGCAAGTAACTCCACCGGGTTACTGACCAGGCTTGCTGGCAACAGAGCACTGCTTGTGTTTCTACGTGACTCCACCGAGTACTATACAGGGTTGCTCGTAGCGGAGCAACAGTAGAGATGAAAATTAAACTATGATAGTTATATTACTTGTGCGCCCATATACTCCTCATCCCCAATCAAAACAACTTAATTGACTTGCCTTGAAATGTGTGTTGACTGATCAAGAGAATGGTATGGACAAAATATTCTACAAAATCTAGTGCGGAATCCATCTCAATCAAACAATGCAACAATACTTCTGGATATGTTAGATTCCCTTTTCATGAAGCAAGGTCCATACAGAGAGCTTGAGTTCTATGAGTGTGTCGCGAATGTTGTAGTGGCTACAACCACCCTCCAAAATTTTGGCTCGCATGAAAATTTTAATGCCTACCTTGGATCCTATGATCGATTGTTCCTTGGTCACTTGTTGGTAAGTTGATGCTCTCAATCACCCCTCCTTGATCTTAAGAGTTGTTCATGTTCTCATATTTATGCAGCATGTGTCATCTTTGGACACAAGAATTTTTGTTTGTCACGCAAAGGGAATGTTGTTTTTCTTCAAGGGAAATCTTGTGCATATGGCTTGTTTTCGTTACATAGAAATTTTTCACATTCACTTCATGCACACTTGTCACAAAGGTTGTTGCATCAAGAAGAGTATGTTTTATAAATTATTTATGGTCTACATTATGTGACTAAGTGTTTGTGTGTGATCATAGTTGAGTCCTATCAGTATTTACATATGTTCACTGATCTCACACTTATCAAATTTACCAAGCTACCTAGCCTCATCCAACTTCCCAGAACTGTGCACTTTGTTTCTGCAACCCTTAAGATGTTTCCCTTGTTTGGCGGAACTACATAGTGCGTAGAGACCTAAACCTCCCTTGCCATAAAAAATTCTGCAATGGCTTCCTCAAGCGTCCTTCCCTTAGTCAGAACCCATTGTCATCAGAAACTATGCAATATTGTCCCATAGCTACTTAGAGTTCCCTGCAAGTTGAGACTACGCAGATGTGTCCTCTTGGTACACATCCTACAGTAGTGTGCTGCATCCAGAAACAACACAATATTGTCTCTTAGCTTCCCAGGCTGCACTGCACTGAGAAATTGCCCAGAGGTGTCCTCCTAGGACACGATCCAACAGTAGTGTCATGTGCCTTAAAATTATACAATGTTATCCAAGCTATCTTATTTGTCCTTTATGCAAAAGCTATGTAGATGGGCCTCCCATGGGCTCCTTTGAGCAATAATTGTTGCCCATTGAAATTGAGCTAATCTATCTTTCAGTGGCTACAGGAAAACGTGACAAGATCAGAACACTCCCAAGGATTTGAGGAGAAGGAACAAAATATTAAGTGATGATAAAATATCAGGACCACATGCAAACTCCATCAGATGCATGATCATCTTGAGTGTAAGTATGGTAAGTAAAGAATGCCTTTCAAAATACATATCTTAGTTAAGTTTGCTAGACTACTTGTCATTGTCATGTCATCCTGTCTTTAGTAACATGCATGTGTGTAAACACAAAAATTAATTTTATGTGTTTCCTCTACATGTCTTGCTTTCCTTTCGCTTGTTTGACCAACTGTCATCTTTGGTATGATGATTTCTATGCCATGCTTGCGATCTCATTCTGGCAATATTGAACGTTTGTCTTTATGTGCACGAGTTGTTCCGACCATGTAAAAACCCATCATACTCACACACAAAGTTGTAAGCATTATCGCGCAACTGTTGCCAAGATTGTTCAACGAACCATCCTAAGTGTCACACTTGTCACTTTCACCTTTAGACAGTCACATTGAGTACATGTTGCCTTGTTGGTTTGAGGTGTGTTGTGGTTGAGTCATGCTAAGTGTGTGTTAAAAAGGTCATATATACATGAGTTCGCTCACTCACAAACTTAACCATTTTTCCTGAAATTTGTCAACCGAAAAACCTTCCATCAACCAAACCTCCTCTATGCTAGACTACACAGTCTCAACCATCAGTGACCCTACATTGTTTCACAAAACTACATAGAGCTTAAATTTGTCCTCCTCGGTAGGTTGCACTATGAAATTCTATAACTAAGTGAGTTGAATATCTCCTAGAAATATGTAGAAGTTTTCCAAGAAGTCATTCCTTTCTATGCTTCTTGCAAGATCATCCATCGAGTCTCCCTCTAGTCAACTGGAAGATCTAACTTGAGTTGTTACCAAGGGCTGCACTCATCCCCAAAATTTCATAGTATTTTTCTAGCCTGCCTACTTGCACTTCCTGTAGAAACTACATAGACACGAGGGATAGGCCTCTGCTTCCTATCACTACACTATCCCAGGAAATTGCAGAGTTTTGCTAGGTAGTCCCCTTGTTGGTTTGCTTTATACTTCTGTTAAAAATAATGGAGTTTTAACTGATAGTACTCCTACTTCCTGACACTGCACTTAGCACAGAAACTACATAGTCATGTCCTTCCTCGAATGTCTCCCAGAGCTACACAGTTTTGACTAGAAACTCCTGCAACTTCATCCCATCCACCTTTGGAAAACTTTGTGGTTTTCACTGCTAGTGCTTCTTGTTGCCCACACTAACTCCCTACAAAAATGTGCAATTTTTCCTCCAAATTGATCCCTCTCTCGTAGATTTCACTGCTGTCCCACACTGCTCAAATCAGCCTCCCAATGACCTTTGCACATTTTTTCCGATAGTGCCCTAGAGTCCTGCATGCCAACCTAAGTTGTGCTATGCATAGTCTCAGTACCTTGTTCTCCCTCCTGGTCACCTGGATCAATCACGGAAAAAAAATGCATCATGCTATATTAGGATATTTCTGGATTTGATGTGGTCTCATCATGAGTGATTGCAGAAGCAAGTACATGAATGGACCATGGAGAGACGACGAATGAGATAAAGAATGAGCACATGCTAGAAGACATTTTTATGGTTGGATGAACATGCGAACCATACCGAATAGCAATCAAGGAGATACATATACATGCATGAACCATCAAGAGAATACCAAACTAATGAAATACCCTACACACTTCGTCATGCAGAGGTTAAGATATGATACACCAAGAGCATATTCATCACCGAGTAGCATAGCAGCTTGACACGGACATCATAGTCTGCAGTGTCATGTTGAATTGTGCCATGAGTCATGCCGGCCACATCACTACTATGGGCCATACTTGTAATCAATGTAATGTAATGTGGAAGTCCAAGAGACCCATGGATGAGGTTGAAGAGTCATGTAAGTCGAACAGGCATGAGGAAATTCAAAGAGTCACAAGGTTTAGTTCAACATTCGCTATATATGCCCCCTCATTATACATGCAAAAGGACCTTTCACCTTGGCTCCTCCCACATAGCCTTGAGATTCTGTAGTCTGCTCTTTGAGGAGTGAGGAGTGGCACTAATGTTCGACTACTAGGGCTAGTGATCTATGTTGTACAAATGTGCCTTGGATCTTTTTCTTAATTTAGAAGATTGTCCTAGGCCAACACATTTTCTCACATGTTTTATATCCATTTGTAAGATTATTCTTTAAACATTTGTAATGCATGTTTTCTTAACCTATACTAATATAGTTGAACTACTTCTGTTATTTTAGTACTCATATTGTTGAAGATGTGTTGTATTGTTTATTTCTATTGTCCCGACCATTTGGACTAATTCCCAAGACATTATATATACAATATTTATGCTTTCTCGATTTTAATGACCATCACCACCGTGTGGACTACTCTGTTGGATGATGTATTTGTTCTCCCTTGAACTTTAGTTTTCGCAATTTCCGCATATGTTGAGGACTATTCCGCTGGATGTTGGAAAAACCCTTGTTGTTGTCCGCATGTGTTTCTTCCCAGGTTGGACTATTCCCTCTCATCAAGAGGCTTACTTTACCTCCCCCTTTTGATAGTAAGAGAACCGGGACACAAAGTTGTGTTAAGCACTCTGTAGGAATACTCACCTCACTTTCTTGAAGTTAGAAACATAACACTCTAAGGAAAATATCTAACATAATGGAAACTAGGCCATCATAGTGGGTGGGACTCCTACACCAAATGGTGTGAGGTCTAGTTGGGAATTCATATCTATGAGATCCCGTTTTTTGTCGGGTCCAACACCGTTAACAAGACCACATGGGCACAACAATACAATAAGGGGATTGCAATAATAGCAATAAGTGGATACACTATTAGTATAGGGATATATCATGCTCCTCTCCTTCAAAAAAGTGTTTTTGTCAATAATTGAGTAGTTTGGGATGCTTTTATATAAAATTATAATCCTCCCATGTGTAATACTCAGTGGGTAAGTTCTTCCACTTGATGAGATACTCTGAAATTGATTGATTTCATTGTTGTTGATTTCTTGTGTCCATGAATGCTTTGGATTCCAATATGATTTTTCCTTCCTCGTTAAGCGCTGACAATATCATTTGAGCTAGGAGGTTGTCATGTATAACCTTCTTCAAGCTTGAAATATGGAGAACTCGGTGCACTAAGGAAGATGCAGGAAGCTCGAATTTATATGCCACAACACCCATATTTAGAAACACCTTGTAAGGACCATGGTACTTTGGTGATAATTTATTATCCTTCTCATCTTGCTTGAGGAACATTTTTTCGTCTGGTTGTAGCCGTAAAAATACCCACTCTCTTACATCAAAACTTCCTTTATTGTGATATTGATCTGCCTTTCATTTTGTTTGATTATATGCCAAAGGGATGTTATGCTTTAAGAGTTGTAGAACTTGTTGTTGATGCTCAATGTGATCTTCTACTACTTGAACCTTAGAATGATTATGCAAGATATTTCGGAGATGAGAAGCAATAGATGATTTCACTGTTTGAACCTCTAGTGGACATAATTGTGAAATTACGCCTTGTTTTTCTTTATTTAGAATATTTGTCATAACATTAGAGACTATTATGATTTCTGGTTTCCCTACAATACCCCTTAATTCAACTTCAATTCCTTCCCAAAAAAAATTAAAGAAAAGTTCTTGAAAATTGAATGTTATTCTCCCCAAATACTGTAACCATTGGACTCCTAGTACAACATCACCAACACCCATTTGAATAGAAGGCATTGGACTATTCGAGACATATTCTCCCATGGATAGCTTGATATTATGTCACTTTCCAGAGAAATTCATGGTTCCTCCATTTGCAAACATTACTTGACACTCTCGTTCTAGATATATGAAGCAATTCAATTCCTAGGCTATCTTACAATGAATAAAATAAGGGTACTACCCGAATCAATCAACATTATTACCTTTTTCTTCTTTATATGTCCTTCTATATTGACAGTTTGAGGAGTGGTAATTCATGTCAATGCATTACAAGATATGGTCAGATTTAATTATTCTCTTTCTACGGTTGATTCCTAGTGTATATCCTGTTCTTTTGACTTTTCTTGTTCATTTTCTTGCTCCTCTTCCCCATCTATGTAAATTAATTTATATAGATCACAACTATAACAAATCCTTTTTTCTCTTTTTTCTTCCAATTGTTGTGGTGTCAACGTTGTAGGTTGTGGAAGGCTAGGAGAAACAACACTTCCATTTTTATAGTTATGAGTGGTAGGATTACTTATTGCCATAATTTTTCTTTCGATTTTCCTTGCCAACATCAATGCCTTCTCCAATGAATCAGATTCCCAAAGAAGGACCTGATGTTCGATGTTATCCTTTAAAGTCCCTATGAAGACATCAATCCTATGCTTCTCTGGAATATCATTTACCCTTATATTCAATTTTTGGAAGTCCTCAATGTGCCCTGCCATTGAACCTTTTTGTTTGAGATTTATCAATTGGCTAAAGAAGGTGTTGATCTTTGTATGCTCATTATGTGCTATCATTTCCTCCTTCAATATCGACTAGGTGACAAGTGGTTTATGAGGAAAAAATTTCTTTATACAATACAAACATATTCAATTCTAAATATAAAGATGCAATACATATCGTTTGATGTAGTTGCACATCATGTAGATAAAAATATTTCTCCATATATAGTATCCAAGCTACCAGATCCTTCCCATCAAACTTCCTCACATATATCTTTGTAATATGGTAGATCTTCAATCCAATGTTAGATTCTATGAAATCGTGATTAAAATTTCTTTTCATCTCATCATGAGTTTCCTCTACTACATTTTCATCATTATGAAATCTTTCTTGTAGAAACTTTGTCCAACCTTCCTTCACATCTTCCCTATCTTTCCTCAAATATTCCATGCTTCCTTTCAATTTATATTCTATTCCATCCACATTAGCTTCCAAGTCATATATAAAACTATTTATCTTAGCTTTTATCACATCATTCAAATCCTCCATCCAATTTTTCTTAGTAGGTGTTTCTATTTCCTTGACTTGAGTCATTCTCTTTCTTTTTTTCAGGAGCTCTAAATTGAAATGAATTTAAGTTTGTAATTTCAGATCTCCAAATTTTGAAATTTCATCCTGTGATGGCTCTCTGAGTCCTCTTTCCAGCCCAAAAGTCTGATTGAGATGGGATTCTCCAAGAACTATTTATACCCAATAATCCATGATAGCCTAGTTATAGACTAGTTCAGTAGAGCGAACTTGTACGAAGAACCATGTGTCATTGTTTTGACCTTCAGCCCAGAAAAGGATACCCAAAAAAATACCATCCGTCATATTTATGTTAATTTTTACAAAATTTGAATCTGATGCTCAGAGAAAATGTTATGACGATTTTCCCAAGGTCTCCTATTTGAGATTGAATTATGGAGCCTGCAAAAACCCTAAATTCATTGGATCATATCTCTGAACATATAGTGAGACAAAATTTGAAATTGATACACGAGGATCAACAATATTTAGTCTCAAATGGTATTTATTTCAACTTTCGAAGCTTTGTAGAAAACTAGTTATAGCAAAAATTGCACGATGACCTGTTTGAAGCAGTGAAACCCTAGAATCCAAAGCTCTCGTTCGAAATGTTATGAAACCATCTCTCAAAATAGAAGAAGACATAGATCAATGACCTCAAAATAAGACTCTTCAAGTGGGAAACCTCCTTTACATTACACAAATGAACAATTATTAGATGACACAAATGACAGGACCTCATTTCTATATATAGGAGTGTAAGGGGTCACAATATAATTAGAGTCAACATAACAATAATATTGTAAGGGCACAACAATAGCAATAGTGGGATTCTATGGGGCAAAATAATAACAATATTGGACTACATATGCACAATAATACAATAAGGGGGTTGCACTAATAAATATAAGGGGCTATACTAGCAATATAGGGACCTAAGCAGTATAACATATTTTGAGCATATGTTTGTAGTGGAAAGCATGTCAGTAGTAAGAGTTAAACCATGATTGTTTAGACAAATTAAGAAGTTTCTCAAGTATAAGTGAAATTTTCTGAATATTGAAGGCTACAGGGCAGTTACCATTCCTTAAGAATGTTGATGGGAATGACTTGAAATGCTAACAGGTATTCACTAATAATTTTGATGGTAAAAGGGCAACAATCGGGTCCTTGGTGCTTAATGTTTTTTAGCAGTGTATGGCTGAAGTAATTAACATTCCTTGATAGGGAGAAAACTGAAGTAATTAACATTCCTTGATAGGGAGAAAACTAGTTTAAGAAGGGATATTTTGATACAAGCACATGGAAAAGATTCATGACAAATCATTACCACATATTTAATTGGAGGCACGACATTCATGTGAAATGTCTGATTAGGAAGTGGAGAATCTTGTTGTTGATTCTGTAGAAATTCTTGACTTGCAAACATCGATTCTCAATGGTATTCCTTTAGCATATCTGGTTCTTTTTTCATTTTCAATTATGTCAGACTTTGAATTTCCCTCATTTTCTTCTTAAAATCTTAATGATAATGTCACATGGTCTTATATGGAATCGATGACTGTGGACAGAAGTATCTTCCTAGACTTAGTGGCCTGGTTTAGAACTACAAAAATGAAACACTAAAAGGTTTTCCTCAGAATAATTGGAGAATGAAAATATAGTTACTTGTGATATGTTGCAAGCTCTTCTCTCCTCTTGGATTGTCATCTTCACCATAACTTTTATCACTATCATTAGAAATTGCACAAATAAACAACACAATCCAAAGATCTATGACATCTACGTAGCATTATCCAATCATTCTATTCAATAGAGCATCAGATCATTGAAACACATGTACATAAGCATAACATAACACATTTAAAAATACATTATACTCTTTGTATTAATATGAAAGGGAGAGTTTTTACAACTAAAAATGGAGGTTGATCTTGTATATATCCTCCCTAGTTTAATTGTCCTTCCTTGCTACAATGTACACCACAAAGCCACCCTAATGCATGGGAATTATAACTCTCTTATGATTGAAGCAACACATAAGGGTATAATTAGCCTCCAAAAGCCAACCTTTATCTAGTGGATGGAAGTAAATATATATGAGAGGATGGTAGTTTAGGAATTCTTATCAATTTATCTATCTAGGCTTGAGATCCACTCTTGATGGGAGGATGAGCTCAAGGGATAAGATGTGAAAACTCCAAGGTAGAGGAGATAGGATTTCAAGTTCTTGTCCAAGGTAAATGTCTGTAATAGTTGTTGGAATCTTATAAATTATTTTTATTTTTCCTTAATTTCTAGAATCATCACACCCCGAGAAAGGGAGAACCTGCTCTTATCAAAGAAGGTGGAAAACTGAGCAACCTGTTGCTGAACATAGTTCCCTAAATGGCCAGGGTGCGATGGGCCTTAAAATCACTGGAATGAGGCAGTCATGTTCAAAAATCCAAGGATTTGAGAGAGTCATTCTTAGCACTTTGTGTAGCGATGATGACAAGGTATTCATGGATGTCAATTGATCTAGTTTGTAGGCCTACTGACCATAAGTGACAAAATGCCCTATAACATATTACCCCCTAAACAACAAAGTTGGAAATGGAAATTGATGACTCGAGTGCTTTACTTTGGGATAATTTTAGATAAAAAACAACTATCCAAATCATCATCTTTTACAATGCATTTTCATCATGATATATTTTCTGAGGGAGGCATACCCATGATGACACATAACCCAACATTACATGTATAGTGATCAAGAAGACATGTCCACTAATAACAAAGGTTGGACACATTATTGGATAAATGTCTATATGATCATAGCTATGATATATTTTGATGATGTATTAATCCTAAAATTATAGCCTGGGTGGATGGAACTAGTGTTACAGATCCATTTGGGCACATCAATCCCATCATTCAAATCAGTGTTTTAAGGCTCATCAAACCCTAATTTAAGTTGCTACATGCCCTAAACAAGTCACCCCTTTGAATTCCTCCTTGCCAAACAATTTTATGACTTGAAGACATTGAGAAATAGCCTCTAGAGGGACCAGAGCAGGTAGGCCTATGTAAGGGCGCGTTGCAGGGTAGTTAAGTCCATGTCAGGGTGATCTAAGAGCACTTAGGCTTCCTTTCACCTGCACTGGGCAAGATTGAGTGAAATTCACATAGGGTTTGGGGAATATTCTTATCTTTTGGAGTCATCTGGAAGGTTCCCTCACTTATCAACTCCTGTGAGCTCAAAAATGGATGAGGAATAAGTTAAGGTGCATCCTATCCTTTCATCCCCTCCTCCATGGAACTAATTCTAAGTATGGAAGTCCATTCAATGCCACCATTTATGATAAAACCTCCTTCATCTACCTATAAATTGACCACTCATCTAAGTGATCAACGGCTGAATTATCCTGAATTGTATGGAGATAAGTGATCAGCAGCCGGATTATGTTAAATTTTATTTTATTTTTCTTTCTATCTTTCAATGTGGGTGAATTGGTAATAGTGATAAGAGTGAGGATTAGGATTATATTTCCAAGTATTAGTATTCCAAGACTTATTACAATGAATCAACATGTCTACAAAACCTTTCCCCAACCACTAAAAGACAAGTATGTGCTTAAAGAACAACTAATTCACTTCATGGGTTGGTTAGTCAAATGGATTATTGTTAAGGTTGGAAGATATCCATTTCACATAGCTCGATACATTGAAAATTTAAGGCACAATACAAAAAAGGAAAATAATAGGTATATCATGTTATCAAAATAGAAATTAGTATGTGTGTTTTGGTGTATACATAATTATTTATTTCATTAAATATTTTTTAATTTTAATATTTTTTTATTATTATATAAGGTTTATTGTTATTGTATTGAGTGTATTTTATAATATAGTTTAATGGAGATATATGATTTCTTCTATGTTGAACTTTAAGTTAACAAGTAAGAAATTTTCTGAAAAAGAAAAAAAGGTTGTTTTAAGAAAGAAAAAAAATATGTTGATGTAGTTAGTTTTAATTAAAAGCATTATAAAATATGAAACATCTAATTTTTATTATGCTAGCTTGGTTGGATGATGATATTGCAACACAATATGAAGGAGATATGGAAAAAATATTTCACTATCACTCTCATTCATAAGTAATATATTTCAATATCCATGTTAAATAACATAGTTTTATTACAACTTAAAAATAAATTAATTAATTAAAAATACAAATAAAAAAATATTATATTTTCACTTTTAAATACAAAGAAGGTGTAAAATTTGTACATATTTTAAAAAATATTGGAATATAGAATTTAAGTAAGCCATATCTATATTAACTAATATATTTTAAATATGAATTTTATATATAGAGAGAAAGTAATTGATAATAATAAAATATTTCCATGTCAATTTATATATATATATATATATATATATTATATATATAGATATACGAAAATAAATCTTTATTTAAAAAAAATAATTAACTAGTCTCACTATTTTACATTTTGGCTTTTTTTCATTAATTTTGTCATAAATCCAACAAGCATTTGTCAAAATGTACTATATACAATATAAATGTCGAAAAGATTTATATATACTATATACTATATACCAGGAGCCAAAAAAGATCAAATCTCTTGAAGTGTAAATTTCTTATCAAGTTTTGTAATTTAAATAAAAATTGCACATAAAAATATTTAATATCTTTCAACACTTGCTATATCCACTGTTAAAATGAATCTATAATATTGAATAATTAAGATTATTTAAAAAATACAAAACATAAAAATAACATATGTTGTTTCGCTATATAATATTGAATGATAAGAAAAATTTTAACTAATTAGAAATACGAAAGCCCTCGAACATTGAAAATATTGTCATCAAAATCAGTATGAATCTTTGGTATGTGAAGATTGTTTATTGATAACTAAATTTGAATATCATATAGATTTAATATTAATTTTAAGTTAGCAAATGAAGTTGGATGCATTGGTGAAAAGTGAGAATATTTTCATTATAGGGAAGATTAAACTTCTATCCTAGCTTAACCTAAAGTCATAGAAACTGATGCAGGATCATCCAAACAGCTTAGTGGAAAAAATTAGAGAAAGAAGACACATGGACAACCAAATGGATAACCAAGCCAACCATGAACTGAATTCAGTTAATGAACTAATGTCAGTTAAAACTAAATGTATGTATAATAATATATTAAGGTTTAATTAGTGAAGGGGGAAAAAAGGAGAAAAGTCTGTGTGTGTGAGAGAGGGAGAAATGTAGTTGCTGGAGAATTATTGATTAAGGCTGAGATGCCTTGAATTGTAATTTGAGTTTGTAAATAATGAAAATGTGTCATTGTCAATTTATGTCTGTGTATTTATTGTTTGGCCCAGGCAGGTGAGAAATAGAAATCCTCGAGGTCAGACTTCTTTATACCAGTCGGAAATAAATCAAAATTCCGAATTTCATAGCTTGAATAAATCAAGTTTGAATTCGTTTTTGCATGCTCATTGACTTTGCTCTAGAACTCATTTTGGGAAGGCTTGATATAATATACATATACTGGGCTATTTATGGTGATCGAGGATTTGTTCTGGAAACCAATTATGATTCTTGCAATCGGCTGAGATAATAATTTTGCTAGTATAGTGGGTTATATATTAGTTGTCCAAGGACAATGAGTAACCAAGGGCCAGGGTAGACAGCATGGGTAGCCTTCCATCCCTTCCACGCAGGAGGCAAAGGAGGACCCACGCGCAGAGGTGGAGGGCTGCCGGTTCAATCTACGCCATATATAATTGCCAGGTCTTTCGACCAAGCCAGGGGTTCTGTTTGGCAAAATGATATGTTGGAGGATATCATGGAAGCCTTTGGCATGCAACTTGGATTTGAGACTGGTACAAAATTGTACGTCTACAATTTGGATTATGGAGTCTCCAATGATGATATGAACTTACTGTTTTTAGAGGTTGGCAAGCTTAAACGATGTTCAATCCATTATGACAGAAGTGGTCATTCCAAGGGTACAACAAAAGTGGTCTTTTCAAAGATTCATTGGAGGCTTTCTTGAAAAGGTGAGAAGCGATTCTGAAAGGCTTCGTGGACCCATAACTCACAGGCCTTAAGACGATTTTACTGGGAAAATGGGATTTTGGTTCACCCCAAAATATCATCCCCATCAAGTGGTATCAGAGCAGGAAAAGGTTTCTTGCGGAAAGGAGTTTTTGCATACAAAGAAAGAAGAGGTACAATTTTGCTGAAGATTTGTAAGCTTGTAATTTTTTATTTTATTTTGTGAAGGTGAGAAGACTATAGCAAACCTAGAGCAGGAGTGCTAAATTGGTTCGAGAGGAGAGAACGAGAGAGATGCTGAAAGACTAAGCTGAGGAGAGACACTTTGTAAGGTATCTGGTAGTAGGGAGGACTTACTATTGCAGAGGTTTGGTTGCAGCTCACAGAAGACCATGAAGGCAGTTCCACTGAAGAAGTGAAACTGTGGGTAGAATTGCTAAGGACAAGGAAATGCATATGACCAGGAGGTCATAAATTTTGTACCTGGGAGTCTGATGCAAAAGCATTCAAACACCTTAGTCGAAAAAATTAGAGAAAGAAGACACGTGGACAACCACATGGACAACCAAGCCAACCATGAACCAAATTTAGTTAACGAACTAATTTCAGTTAAAAATTTAGTTAAAATTGAATGTATGTATAATAAGATATTAAGATTTCATTAGTGAAGGGGGAAAACAAGGAGAAAAGCCTATGATGTGAGAGAGGGAAAAATGTAGTTGTTGGAGAATTCTTGATTAAGGTAGAGATGCCTTAAATTGTAATCTGAGTTTGTAAATAATGAAAATGTGTCATTGTGAATTTATGTTTGTGTTTATTTTTTGTATGAATTGTTTGCTAGAAATTTGGATTTTTTGAAGCCATGGTGTTTTTGTCAAGTCGGTCGATGATGTGGAGAAGAGGAGCAGCAAGACTTGAAGCCCTAGCAGCCCCAATGGTTAAACAGTGTGCATCAGTTCTTCATAGATGCGGTGGTGGCAGAGGAGGGCCCACACGCAAAGGAGGAGGGCTGCTGGTTCAATCTATGCCATATAAAACTGCCAAGTCTTTCTGATGAACCAAGGGTTCTGTTTGGTAGAATGATATATTTGAGGATAGCATGGAAGCCTTTGGCGTGTAACTTGGATTTGAGACTAGTACAAAATTGTACATATCCAATTTGGATTATGGAGTCTCCAATGATGATGTGAACTTACTATTCTCAGAGGTTGGCGAGCTTCAATGGTGTTCAATCCATTATGATAGAAGTGGTCATTCCAAGGGTACAACAAAAGTGGTTTTCTCAAAGATTCGTTGGAAGCACTCTCGAAAAGTTGAGAAGTGATTCTGAAAGGCTTCGTGGACCCATAACTCATCGACCTCAAGATGGTTTTATTGAGGAAATGGGATTTTGGTGTACCACAGAATCTCGTCCCATTAGAAACACAATGAGATAGTGTTCAAATATGTAATTACATGAAAAAATATTACATTCAATAGTGTCGTGAAGTGTGGAGACATAATTGGATTAAAGCCAACAACTAAGTCCTTTAATTTAGACACTTGTGTATCCTCCTTTACATAAAAACTCATGTTGCACGGAATAGTTAATAATAGAATGCACATTTAAAGAAATCCGTTGGCGAAAGTGATCAGTTCTAAATCTTATAGGTCTAGTTCACCAAAAAAAAAATATATTACATTTATTCGATCCATGAATAAAGTTTATCCATGAAAAGGGACACATTCATCCTTCTTATAACTTTATTCGTTTATTTTGACATCGTATATGGGGAACGTAATATCTCTATTTTGATGTGTTTAAAAGTTATGACCATTATGTTTGGTATGTTTATTTGTGGAATATGTATTGTATTACTATGTGAACATAATGTTTATTTGTGGAATGTGTATTGTATTACTATTGGAATTTTAATGGTTTGAAACCATGAAAAACAATGCAAATGTTCCTCAGTTTGATTAAAGTGAAAACATTACAGTTAAATGAGCCACGAAGAGAGGTTAAATGTGAAGTTAATTTTACAATGGATACATTTTTCTTTTTACTTTTTTTCCTTCCTTTAATTTTAGCATTCTATATGGAGTATATAATACCTCCATGATGACTTTTTTTTAATCGTAATTATCACGTTTGGTATGTTTATTTGTGGCTTAACAATTGTATTATTGTGCAAAGTTTAATGTTTCAAATAAAAACAAAAATAAAAATAAAAGGAATATTACTTTCATTAATTTTTATGATGAAATATTAAGCTGTCAATTAAAACATGAGTATTTATAGAAATCATAATATTATTAGTAGAAAATAGATAAAGGTATAGATAGATGAAATATTATGCCAGGGTAAAAATATCTCAAAATATCTCTTATCTGTTTCTTCTTTTATATTTACCTTATAATCATTTAAATTATAATTATCAATTAAAGCCCTAGTTCAAAAAGTGTACCACAAATATTTTCATAACCTTCTTGTGTATGATTCAAGACTTCTCTTCCAATTTCTTGAAATTTATGTGTCGCTTGGGAATTAATGGGAAAAGAACATTCACATGGGAAAAGGAGTTTATGATTGGAAAGTAGATAATGAATATAAGAGAAGAAGTGCATGACAAGGAAAGTTATTTTGTTTTTCTATGTGCATTCATGGGATTTCATTTTTCTAAAAGTTATAGGTTTATTTTGAAGCCTAGAATAAACCTAGGAAGGATTGTATGTTTGTAAGGTGTGAGGGCTGCATTTAATGCAATAGCTTGGCAACATTTACATACACATGGGAGGGGAGTAGCTGAGGAAATATGTATTACAAAAAGTTGGTCACTTTGGTTTTATGCAATCAAATATAAAATTCACTCCATAATTTTGACACCTTAAAACTACCAAGAAGCAATCTTTGCTAAAAACTTAATAATATGGGATTGTGATCATTGCATTTCTAGAAAGACTCAATTTTTTATTTTTCATCCATTTTTGTCTTATGGTCAAGTTTGGGGGTGGTTAGTTGTAGAAATATTTGTTGTATTTGTTCCTATAGTTCGTTGAAAAGTGTTCACATCTAGTTGGTATATTGGATAATGTTCTCTAATATTTAGAGAATTATATCTATGAGCTTTGAAAAAATATTCATTTGTTATTTTATACTATTTATTATATGTTTTGTTGTGATTGTAAGTGAAAACTATGACCCTAGATTGTAAATAAAAAATGATTTTGTAAGCATGATTTCTTTATGATCATTTAATGTTATTATATGTAAATTCTCATGAGTATGTATGTAAATTGTTTCATAGGAAATAAAATTCCAAGTAATAAAAATGTTTTCTTTTAGAAATTTTTGTATAATGCATTTTCCAAATGCCAAAGGCTTGATAAAGAATTGGTCATGAAATAGAATAATTTATCAATGATTTAATAATGTTTATTTCATTTACTATTATATTCACATAAATGGAAGGGAGTTATATAATGATGAGATACATTTTCATTCATATGATACACATACATTCAAATTCTTATGACCTTCAGTTTGATATTCCGATAAGTATCTAGACTCCCGATGGTTGTTCAATTCCACTTGAGTATTTTCATATTCCTCTCAAGTGAATAACACAATTTCAAATAATCCATGAGGATTACGTTTCTAACATTTCCTCAAATAATTTGAAGGGGTATATTTGAGTCAAAGAAGAGAGTTGAAATATGGAGGTGCATAGTAGTCAATCCAATTGCTATATGTTATCACTAAATACAGTCGTTTGAATAAAGAGAAAAAAAATGGCTAACATAAGTTGAAGAAATTTATTATTAGTTTTTTTAAGGCTAACCAAAAATTATGGAACTTAGCTAGGAATAGTTCCTAAAACAATTTTGAATGTTGCTAGAAGATGACATCTTTTTCTAAATGGAGGTGCTCTCTAAATGATGGCTTAAATATAATATTAAAAGTATACCTAATATCATACTAGTGACTAAGCTATTTTATATTAAGGAAAAAAGAAAATATATAAAATAGCTTAGTCTTTGCATAGAAAATATCATACTAGTGACATATTAATAAATGATGACATAACAAGGGTTAGACATCCAAGGATATGGAGATAATAGGAAGTGCCATATTAATAAATTACGACATAACAAGGGTTAGACATCCAAGGATATGGAGATAATAGGATGTGTATTCCAAGACTTATTACAATGAATCAACATGTCTACAAAACCTTTTCCCCAACCACTAAAAGACAAGTATGTGCTTAAAGAACAACTAATTTACTTCATAGGTTGGTTAGTCAAATGGACTATTGTTAAGGTTGGAAGATAACCATTTCACATAGCTCGATACATTGAAAATTTAAGGCACAATAGGAAAAGGGAAAATAATAGGTATATCACGTGATCAAAATATAAATCAGTATGTGTGTGTTTTTAGAAATTACTATGTGTTTTGGTGTATACATAATTATTTATTTCATTAAATATTTTTTAATTTTAATATTTTTATTTTATTATATAGTGTTTATTGCTATGGTATTGAGTCTATTTTATAATATAGTTTAATGAAGATATATGATTCTTTCTATGTTGAACTTTAAATTAACAAATACGAAATTCTTTAAAAAAGGAAAAAATGTTGTTCTAAGAAAGAAAGAAAAATATATTGATGTAGTTAGTTTTAATTAAAAGCATTATAAAATATGAAACATTTAATTTTTATTATGCTAACTTGGTTGGACAATAATATTACAACACAATATGAAGGAAATATGGTAAAAATATTTCACTATCACTCTCACTCATAAGTAATATATTCCAATATCCATGTTAAATAACATGTAATTTTATAACAACTTTCAAAATAAATAAATTAATTAAGAATACAAATAAAAAATATTATATTTTCACTTTTAAATACAAAGAAGGTGTATAATTTGTACATATTTTAAAAAATATTGGAATATAGAATTTAAGTAAACCATATCTATATTAACTAATATATCTGAATATCAACTATATATTAGAGGAAAGTAATTGATAATAATAAAATATTTCTATGCCAATTTATATATATATATATAATATATATATATATATATATATATATATATATATATAACCCAAATAAATTGTTTATTTAAAAAAAAAATAAGTTAATACTCCATTATTCTACATTTTGGCTTTGTTTATTAATTTTGTCGTAAATCCAACAAACATTTGTCAAAATGTTACTATATACAATATAAATGTCAAAAAAAATTTCAAGATGTTGAATCAATTTCACGGCATAGAAAAAATGCATATATATATATATATATATATATATATATATATATAATACCCAGAGCGAAAATGATCAAAATTTCTTAAAGTGTAAATTTTTTATCAAGGTTTTATAATTTTAATAAAAATTTGCACATAGTACCTCTCAAAACTTGCTATGTATACTATTAAAATGAATCTATAATAATAAATAATTAAGATTATTTAAAAACTACACAACATCAAAATAACATATGTTGTTTTCTCTATATAACATTGATTATTGATTGATAAGAAAAATTTAACTAATTAGAAATACCAAAGCCCTCGAGGGTTAAAAATATTGTCATCAAAATTAGTATGAATCTTTGGTATGTAAAGATTGTTTATTGATAACTAAATTCGAATATCATATGGATTTAATATTAATTTTAAGTTAGCAAAAAACAAGTTGGATGCATGGTGAAAAGTGAGAATATTTTCATTATTAGGGAAGGTTAAACTTCTATCCAAGCTTAACCTAAAGTTAGAGAAACACAACGAGATAGTGTTCAAATGTTTAATTACATGAAGATATATTACATTCAATAGTGTCATGAAGTGTGGAGACATAATTGAATTAAAGCCAACAACTAAGTCCTTTAATTGATAAAATAGCTAAATCATACACAATTACAGAAACACAATTATATTATGCACAATTGGTGCATGTGTAAACACACTCACACACAGATTTACATTCAGATTACTCTATTAAATAGAGTTTCTGAGATCCAACTTATTCCTAATTTAGATAGATAGGTTGAGAGAATTTCTCAACCATCACAAACCAACTTATTAAATAGGGAATGTAAGCATTAACTCCAACATCCCCCCTTAATGATTACATTACATGAAAATAACAAAATAATCAAGCTTATCAGTAGATGCTCCATCAAGTTGCCTCATAACCCTCGGAAAGGTGTAGTTGAAAAGTTGGATTCCCGAGTTCCCTTCCTCAACTCCCGAATCAAGCACCTCCCAAAGTCAATTACTGAACAGCATCCCAATCTGTTGCATAACCTCATTAGGAAACCATTTCCATGTCTACCACTAATGAGGTATCCTTCCCTAGATCTGCAACTACCATACTATTTGGACAACCATCCATATTGAGCCTTACTGCTACTTGATCTTTAAGTACTGGCATTAGACACATAGTTGAACTGCTGGTTATTTTAAAAGAGTTCACTCTCTTCATTGAATTCATCAAAATATGAATGGTTTTGCCAGCTCACTGAGACAGAGAGCAGAACCAACAATATAATGGCTATGAATACGATAGCACTGAACACCTCGAACCATGCCGTGACAGAAATAGGCAACACATCAGACATGTAAGAAACGAGATAAATCTCAAAAAACATTAAATTAAAACAGATATAGATAGAGACAACCACGAGAAGGGAGCCCACACATTTTGGCCATATAGCTAAGATAGGAGGAGTGCAGCACAGCCACACGATTCTTCTCTTCATCTTTATGCAAATACATAGTTTTGCTGCTTGGTTATCGATGATCTTATTCAGCGAAGGAGCTGTTGTTTTCCCACACGCAATAGTCGTTCCCAGAAGCAACGATACGGAAGTCTGGAGAAGGCGGGGCCAGCTTTCCGACGTCATACCTCGGCCCGAACTTCACCACAATCTTTTCGTCAATGGCAGCCATGTACAGGTCGCTCTCCGCATTTATAATTCTGCAATTGCGGTTAGCATTTATGTTAATTCTCTTGCGTATGGCAGTCTGATAAAAATGGCTCCAGAAACCGTTGTATCTGCCCAATTCTCTGTGTTGCTTTTTGCAAACTCTGTGATGCCGAGCGACATTTGTCAAAAAACAACATTGGCGCACAGCTTCATCTAATACCTATTGGACATAGCTGGAAGCACGGTTTCAAAAAAAATCCACCATTAATACAACTGAATGAGGGATCCGTGGCCTGAGCAGATGATTTACGGCTACATACGCAGGTTGCTCCATCCAGAATACTCAGGTTGCAGCAGCTCGGTTAACATCCAGATGCACCTCCTCAGAACACAAGTTCAGATCTAGCTCTGATACCATGATAAAATAGCTAAATCATACACAATTACAGAAACACAATTATATTATGCACAATTAGTGCATGTGTAAACACACTCACACACAAATTTACATTCAAATTACTCTATTAAATAGAGTTTCTGAGATCCAACTTATTCCTAATTTAGATATAGAGATTGAGAGAATTTCTCAACCATCACAAACCAACTTCTTAAATATAGAATGTAAGCATTAACTCCAACATTAATTTAGACACTTGTGTATCCTAATTTACATAAAAACTCATGTTGCAAGGAATAGATACTAATAGAATGTACATTTAAAGAAATCTGTGTGCGAAAGTCATCGGTTCTAAATCTTATAGGTCTAGCTAACCAAAGAAAACATTACATTTATTCGAGCCATGAAGAAAGTTTAAAAAGGGACACATTCATCCTTCTTATATCTTTATTGCTTTATTCTGACATCGTATATGGGGAACTTAATATCTCTATTTTGATATATGTTTAAAAGTTATGACCGTTATGTTTGGTACGTTTATTTCTGGAATATGTATTGTATTACTATGTGAATTTTAATGGTTCAAACTATGAAAAACAATGTAAATGTTTCTGAGTTTGATTAACGAGAAAACATTACAGTTAAATGACTCACGAAGAGAGGCTAAATGTGAAGAGAGGCTAAATGTGAAGTTAATTTTAGAATGATACATTTTTCCGTTTACTTTTTTCCCTTCATTTTATTTTAGAATTCTATATTGAGTATATAATACCTCCATTTTGATTTTTTTTTTTAATTGTAATTATCATGTTTGGTAGGTTTATTTGTGGCTTAAGAATTGTATTATTGCGCAATGTTTAGTGTTTCAAATATAAATATAAATATAAATAATATTAATGTAATTAATTTTTATAACAAAATATTAGGCGGTTAATTTGAATCCGAAGTAGGAGCTATGGAGGGTTTCAGACCGAAATGACCGAGATGGCAAAATGCAAAATAGAATAGTTGAGGGGTACGGGGTACTGCAGTTGTCAGTCATCTGACCTGTATCTACCCTTGTCAGCTTTTGGGATCACACCCTACCATTTTCATTTTTACAGTTTTCAAGGTGGGATTTAACATTATCATTTTTCTCCACGAGGATTTTTTGCTCTCAGGTCACTCTGCGTTTTCACATTTCACCTTAGGGTTTTGACTATTACCAACTCCTTGCATCGGACCTTGCTCTCTGTGGTTTTTGCCCTACTATTATCGTTTCATTCCTGTTAGTGTCATTTTTCATCGGCCAGCTTGTTCGAGGTAGTTAGCCCACCTTTTAGTATAGCTGTCGATATGGATATTGATGTAGTTGATTATTCGGAGGATCCGCTGGAGGAAGGCTCCATCTGACAGTCCACGTACGCTGCCCAAGAAGGTATGTTAAACTCCAGTGAAGGTGTTCTGGCAATTTAGAAGTTTACCCTCAACTCTCTGAACCCGCTCACACTGATTCTGTGCTCCTGGAGGAACCCTCAACTTGGCCGACTTTCCCACCACCGTCCGCGGCTACCCTGGGGTTTCTCACTAGTTGTATCAACCCTTCCTCGGAGCTAGAAGGCCTGTCATCTACCCCGTCGACCCACTCGTCTGAGCCTTTTCTTGAAGCTCCCTCTGTTGCACCCCCACTTGTCGACCCCAACATTTCCTCCTCCTGTGTTCCCCCCCGGGTTGCTTCTCCTCTATCCCGCCTCTTTCGGAGGCCATCCCTATTATTCCCGCAAACCCTACTCCCTCGATTGATGTCCCTGATTCGACAAGGATTTCTGAACAACCTAATATCCCGGTGGCTCAACCACAGAAGAAACATAACTGCTTCAAGTCTAGGGCAAAAGATGTCATTTTAAGTCTTGAAGAGGATATTCAATGGGGTGATATGATGGATTATGCAAACAGGGTTTTGGTTGGTAGAATCAGAGGCAAGAGCTACTGGGAAGCTCGCTTGAAGACCCGGGCTACATAAATCTGGGGACAGCACTTGGTCAACATCCTTTTTGTCCAAACCTTTGTAAGGGGGTGGTTCACGGTGAGATTCACAAGAGAAGATCATACGAACTGGGTCCTTTCCTCCTTTTGGCACTTTGAACATGCACCCATGTTACTAAAGCATTGGACACCTCTTTTTGATCCAGAGACTGAACAAATCGGAGTTGGCCCTATCTAGATCAGGGTTCCAAGCCTGCCTCTGTAATATTGGTCCGACGACATATTTAGAATGATCGGGAATTCTTTAGCCACTTTAATGGAGTATGATAAATCCTACTATACTATAGGCATCATGGCTTACGCAAGGATCCTAGTTCATTTGGACACCAGAGGAGGTCTACAGGAGCATATCACGATTCAGTGGAGAGCCTCCTTGTGCAAATAGTTGCTCGATCATGAAGGCATCTCATATCATTATAGAAGATGTCATCAAGTGGGTCACCTCTACAAGGCATCAACTGCACCAGTCAAGAAGAAGCGAGGCAAGACTCCTATCCAGCACCCCTCTCCTCCTATGATGCGCTCCAGGGCTACCAAGGGTAATGTCTTCTCATCGGGTATGTCTCTTTTTCTCATGTTTCCGCATCACATCTTTCTACATCTCTCTCATCTCATTTGCACAATCATTCTAGGGTTCCCCTGCCCCTTTCCCCTCATCCCCCCTCTCGGCCTTAGGGGATCACCTCATCCTTCACCCGGTAGGATAATCTTTTCTGTCCTGCTCCCTTCCTGTGCCCCCTCCCATTTAAACTTCTTGTTTCCCCTCCACATTCCCGATCACCTCTTATCCCCCA
>APFE031755231.1:0-179902 GCA_000404065.3 Pinus taeda | reverse complement strand
AACTTGGTGCTAGAAGTCGTAAGTGTATCTTCCTGGGGTATTCAAACACCTCCAAAGCATACCGTCTCTATGATGAAGTAAATAAAAAGTTTGTTGTATCTAGAGATGTAATTTTTCTTGAATCATCCAAAACAGGCAATGTTGTTGAGCAGCAACTTGATCGCTTGGATAGATTCGCAAAAGCAAAATCATTTCAAGAATTTGATAATCAGATTCCACATCTTGAAGGGGCGATTCCTATACTAGATCAACATGTGGAATCTTCCTCTGAGGAACACTCTCCCCCACATGAAACTCCAACAACAGATGATGCTTTAAGTGATGTGATTGATAGAATTGGGAGACTCAATCTTGATTTAGTCCAAACTCAATCAATGGAGCAGCCTGGACCATCTGAGAAAGGTCCCCCAAAGTGGCTGACAAAGACACTTGAAAGTGTTCATCTTGATGAAGTTGGAAAGACAGGAACTAGAAATTCAAACCGGCAAAATAGAGGTGATGTAGATGACTCTAATTCACCTGTTGACATGGATGTTTTTGATGATTGTGAATTGAACTTGTCTACAGATTTTGAACCAACTTCCTTCAAAGAAGTTGCTTCTTATGATGAATGGAAAGAAGTGATGCAAAAGGAGTATGATGCCCTCATAAAGAACGGCACTTGGAAGCTAGTTGATCCTCCACTAGGAACCAAACCAATTGGCTGCAAGTGGGTCTACAAGAACAAGTATAAAGCTAATGGCTCACTTGACAAGCACAAAGCTAAGCTTGTGGCAAAAGGTTTTGCACAAAAGGAAGGGGTCGATTATGAGGAGACTTTTGCCTCCACAGCAAAATGGGCTACCATCTGGACACTCTTTGCACTAGCAGCTCAAAACGGTCGAAAACTGCATCAAATGGATGTAAAAACTGCTTTCTTAAATGGAGATCTAAAAGAGAATGTTTTTATGTCTCAGCCTGAAGGATTTGCTGTGAAAGGACATGAACATAAGTATGCAAACTTGTGAAGTCCTTGTATGGCCTCAAACAAGCACCGCGAGCCTGGTATGAAAAACTAACTGAGCATCTTCTGAAACTCAATTTCAAACAATATGATCTTGATGATGCAACTTTATTTGTAAAGAAAGTTGGCAAAACAGTTGTATATCTTGTGGTATATGTAGATGATCTTTTGATGACAGGAACAATGAAAGCTACATTGCATCCATAAAGAAGGAATTAGGGAAAAGTTTTGAAATGACTGATTTGGACTATGTTTATTACTATCTTGGCATTGAAGTAACCCAACATCCGAAGTCCATATTTCTTTCTCAAAAGAAATACATTGGAGATCTGTTGAACATGTTTGGTATGATAGAGTGCAATCCCCTTACTACTCCAATGGAACAAAACTTAAAGCTCACGTCTATTGAAGGCAAAGAATTTGAGGATGCAACAAAGTATAGACAGCTTGTAGGAAGTCTCAACTACCTAACTACAACCAGACCAGACATTTCGTTTGCTGTTGGAATCCTCTCCAGGTTTATGCAAAAGCCTTGTGAGGGACATTGGTCTGCTGCAAAAAAGGTTCTAAGGTACTTGAAGGGAACTCAAGACCTTGGAATCAAGTATACAAAGGTGGACGACTTCAGCTTGATTGGATACTCTGATTCAGACTTCGATGGAGACAAAGAAACTGGGGTATCTACTTCAGGATATGCTATGAGTCTTGGATCAAGAGCTTTCTCCTGGAGATCACGCAAACAATCAGTTCCAACAAATTCCACAACATAAGCAGAATACGTGGCAGCAGCTGAAGCAACAAAAGAAATTGTGTGGCTCAGGAAAATTCTTGAAGATTTGCAAGTAAAAAAAGTACAATCAACTCCACTCATGATTGACAATACCTCTGCAATAAAGTTGGCCAAGAACCCAAAGTTCCATGATCGAACGAAGCACATCAATACTAAATATCATCTGATTCGACATCATGTTGGCCAAAACAATCCATCTCCGTCATTGTTCCCAAATGAGCAAATTGCAGACATCTTCACCAAAGCGCTTGGAAGGGAAAAACTTGAACGATTCAGAATGATGCTTGGACTCACCAACATCCCTTCAGATTAAGGGGGGGAATGTTGACACATAATCTTCATGATTTGGTGAATTTATGTAAATAATTAAATTAGGAATGTGAACAGTCATTGGGAGATGAACTAAATAGTCACTCCCTATTGTATATAACAAAGACCTACCTAATGAAATAATACACGAATCAGTTTTTGTTTTGTGGAGTTACTGCCTGGCCTGGCAAAAACATTAAAAAAAAAAAAAAAAAACTTATTTAAACCTCACAAAATTATCAAATCTAAGCTTTTACGGTATAAAAATATTTTTAAAGTTCATAAAGACAAATATAAGCTTTTACTCTGTGAAAGTGTTTATCTAATTCCAACAATCTTATATTGGTCAAATAAGCTATTCAACCAAAACTTATCTCAAAAGAAAATAAGTCATTTAATCAAAATTTATCTCAAAAAAATGCATGGTGTGTTCATTACTTTAGTAAATGCCCTTCAAAATTTGCAATTATCAAACATTTTGATAACAATAAGCATTTCATTTAACCAAACTAAAATATCAACTTCTATTCCATATTACTCTTATCACATTATCAACAAAGTTTAAAAAATTAATATTATAGATTCTCATTTACGAAAAAAAGTTAGTTAATATTTTCGGATTTCATCATTTTATTTTATACTAAAATTAATCTATTATCATGTCTCATTAATTTCATCTTTCTATTTCATTACTCATTCTTTACCATTCATTTTTTTTACATTACAATTTATTAAATTTACTTTTATTCTTACATTATAATTTATTAAATTTACTTTTATTCTTCAATTCTCTTATTATACTGATTTTTTTAATTATTTTAATTATTAATTTATATTTTTACATAATTCAAAAAAGTGAGGGTGGGTGAGTCTCTCTAGAAGAAGTTGTATTAACCCAAGATTCACAATTTACATATATTTACAGAAGCAAGATTAATTCGCAATGTACATATTTACAGAAGCATGATTTGCACAATATATATGCTGCAGGAGCAGCGGAGCAACATTGATCAACATATAAGCTGCCGGAGCAGCAGAATACATGCAACGAGGGGTTTGAACCCGGGTGGGTAGGCGACAAGCTGTCCGTCCCGACCGTGGGGCTAAATGCCCAAGTGCTTAAACAATAGCTTCTATATATTTTCAAATATTAATTTTATCATTTATGTATTTAATTATGTTTCTTATTTCTCCTATTTCATAATTTTTATCATAGATTAAATTTGATTATTAATTTATTATTTTTCAACATGATTTTTATTCTATCATATTTAATATTTTTTATTACTAATTTAAATTTGATCATATTTTATATTTATTTTATTTTTTTAAATTAAAATTGTGTATTACCTAAAAATCAAAGATACATGATTTTTCATGATTGTTGCTTAACGATTTTGATCCTCTTCAAAACATTATTCATGTAGAAAACAAAACTGGAAATGGTTTGAGTCTTTTCAGCTATCGGAATTAACCAAGACCTTTTATCTTTGTGATGTTAGCAGAATTGCATGTAAAAGAATATGAAAAGCCACATGTGCATCCTATAAAGAAGATGAAGCATAATGACAATTATCAAATCGTATAACACAAACACATTGATAATAGAGTTCACGCAGTGTGGGTTACATCTTCAGGCCCTAGTGTCAAGAGTGGGGAGTTTTCTTCATTAAATGTTGCAAGATGATGATGATTACATAATACATTCTTTGTCATTACAAGGATAAATTCCCTCAACCTGAGTGACATGTCTCTCCATGAGACATTCTCAGGAACTCTCACTCAAATAGTCATTCCTTCAGCATGACAAGCTAATAAAATCTCACATGACGTGGCATACAAGTATCCCTCAACATAATTGTCATCAAAGATCTCAACAACAAAAGACGTCATCTCAAAAAATCAGAAGAAAGACATGGCATAATTGCATAATTTACCTCCACTTTCGGGCATGGCTAAAAAATGTGAAATTTAGTTGTTGAAACGGACATCACCGCTGAATTCATGGCACAAAATTGTGTCAGACGACTATAAACTTTTCCCCTTTATGACACCGTCAAATTTTGGACCCTCAAGAATGTCGAAGATTCGCACAAATATTCCTTCTTGAAGATGGCCGAAAAATTCGCTTCTCTAATGAATATTCTAAGAACACCGATGCTCCCTGTGAAATTCTATGAAAAATGGCTATAAAGTCAACATCATTTTTCTTCGTAAAAAATCAGCCTCCAAGGGAATCTTTTAGATTCGACAAGATTCTATCAAGATTCCTTACTATTGGCTGCCTAAATTTCTACTTCTCATATTCAACAAACAGAAACCACCGCAACGTATGATAATAGGAATCTCATTTCTAGCTAAGAAACTAGCGGAGAAACAGACTGCATGGTTGGACTCCTAACGAGAAAAAGTGCAAAAATGACTATAAGTTTGTCAAATTTGGACATTGGCACCTCTGGCCCTCAAAGGGAATCTTTTCAGCATTTTGGCATATTCCCCTGCTCATGGTTCCACACCTCTGATTCGCTCATGGTTCCATAGGTCTTCCCTCCGCCGATCTAGCACGCTGGGAAAATAAGTGATTTTAAATACAAATTGGCAGGTGGACATTTTCAAGTGGGGTCTTTGGCCTGCTGGTAAAGGCGCTATGTTGGGAGAAGGTAGATCGGGGTTCCAACAACACTGTCCCCCCATATGGATGGCACATTTATTATTTTTAAAATTGGCAGTTAAATGTGATTTGGAATTTAGATGGAAACGATTACAACTTAACCATCGGCGACAGGTTTACATATAGTGGCAGATGGCACATGGCGTTACATTTGTTGTTGACCGACGATTTTGTTTGAACGTTATGCGGTGTGTTGTATATTATGGAGTTGTTGCAATGGGCGGACCGTCCACATGGCGGGTGCGGGTTCATGCCCCGTCGACTCCATTATATGTGGCGTATGGGTAGTGGTCGGTCTACCATTAGTGGCCTACCATATCACAATTATTATAGTTATATATTGAATATAATGTCAATACCCTCCAGCCCGGTTGGTTGGGCTTCACTGTCGGTCAATCGGTTGGTTATATATATATATATATATATATAATATATATATATAATTTTTTTTGTATTAAGACATATCAGTCAAAAACCATCGATCGAAAAATAAGGGTTACTATCAAAATTAAATAGGCAACAAATTCACCCGTTCCAGTGGCTGGATTCTGTTTTTCGGGATTTTTCCAAATTATTGCCTCATTAGTGTTGTCATTGGGCCCAGTTTGACCAAACGTTTTACGTGAAAATATTTAGCATATGGACTCATATTTGAGTGGCGTTCGCACTACTGGAATCAAGATGATGAGAACTACGATCTGGTCCTAGTTTCACTTCAATCTAATGAATTTGATTTTTGAGTTTTTCCATAGCCACTATTGATTTCTGCGTGTGTATCGAGCCACCTAGATCTTTCCTCCCCATTGAGAAGCTTTTGGTCCTCCAAAAGCATGAACATAATCTAAAACCATTGTGTTACATTGTCTGCACCACAAGTTTCCTTACAGGTCACACTTCCTTCTCCTTCACCCTTGTTATTCAGAGACATAAGTAATGATTCGACGCCTACATCCTCTGCAAACCTATAGTACAGTATTTGCAAACTACATTATTAATTACATGACCAATCATGACCTAAACAACCCATACTTTCCAAGAGTTTATAACACACACTTTCTGGTCAAGTTTACATCACAATAGAAACAATACCTAGCTATCAATAAAAGGTCAAAACATCATTGTTGCTTTAATAAGTAATGGAAAACATATCATCACTTTTACATTTACATCGCAAAACATGATTTAAAAAATGAGGCTGTGACAAGCCACAATTTATAGTAAAACCATCTCTCACTTATAAAGGTGAATGGGTCCTCTCCTTGTCACGGATTTGCTTGTTGAACAACTTTTCCAACCTGTTCCTGCACATGCGTTTTGTCCTTGTGAAAATTCTCTAGATGGAGCTTCCAACACGTGGCTCTATGATGTCCACCTCTCTTGCAATGACTGCAAAAAGTCTTCTTTCTCCATACCAACTTTACCTGCTTCTTTCCCTTATGTGGAGAAGGCCTTTCATGCCTCATCTTTTTTCTTGCTACAATTATCTTCTATCACTCATCAACCACATGGTTATGTAAACCATAAAAACTACATGGTTTTCTATGCCATTATTTTTGTTCATCATTAATTTGTTTGTAATCAAATTAAGCTTTAGAATACTAAGACTGTTTATAACTCTCTTGACTCTCTCTAGCACAATTATAGCGAGGAGAAATTTCCTTAGCTCTTCCTCTACAACGTGCACTATCATGGGAGGATTGTGATGATTTCCAATCATCCTCTTTCTCTGATGGCTTCACTAAGCCTTCTTTGCACTTCAATTTTTCGAAGGCCTCTTCCGTAGCTCATAACTGAAGCTACAATCTTTGTTTTTCCGAGTTTTTCTCTTCTCATAGCAGCATCCTCATTTCAACATTCTCTGCTTAAAGACTTTGATTGATCTCCTCATCTGAATGATTCAAGGATGATGAAGAAGACGAATGTTTAATTGAGGGGGTATATGGAGCATTGTCCTCTACTCTTTCTTTCTCTCGTTCCTCTCTTTCCATATTCTCCTCATAATTTTCACACATTATTTCCACCATGCGTGCCATCTTGAGTAGGTCATCATAGAGATATCTATTGTTCTCCATTTCCCTTCTTGATGCATTTTCAATCATTCACAGTCACAATTGACATCAACAAGAAGACCGCTCTGATACCAAACTTGATCCAAATTTTTCAGCAACCAAAATTAACCAAGATATTTTACTTCTGTGATGTTGTAGAATTGCATTAAAAAATGTATGAAAAGCCACATGTGCATACTTTAAAGAAGATAAAATGTAATGACAACCATCAAATCACAGGACACAAACACATTGATAATAGAGTTCACCTAGTGTGGGTTATGCTTTTTGGCCCTGGTGTCAAGAGTGGGGAGGATGCTTCATTAAATGCTGAAAGATGATGATGAGTACATAGTAGATTCTTTGTCATTACAAGGATAAATTCCCTCAACCAGAGCGACATGTCTCTCCCCAAGATGTTCTCAGGAACTCTCACTGAAATGGGAATTCCTTCAACATGACAAGCTAATAAAATTTTACATGATGTGTCATACAAGTATCCCTCAGCATAACGGTAATCGGGGATCTCAACAACAAAAAATATCATCTCAGAAAATTAGAAGAAAGAGATGGCATAACTGCATCATTTACCTCCACTTTCAGGGATGGATGAAAAATGCAAAGCTTAGCTACTGAAATGGACATTGTCATTGAATTCATGGCGCGAAATCATGTCAAACGACTATAAACTTTTCCCCTTTCTAACACTGTCAAATTCTAGACCCTCGGGAATCTTGAAGATTCCCCCAAAGATTCTTTCCTAAAGATGGCTGAAAAGTTTGCTGCTCGGATGAATATTCTAAGCACACCACTGTGCTCCCTGCGAAATTCTATGAAAAATGACTATAAAGTCGGCATCATTTTGCCTCCATAAAAAATTAGCCTCCAAGGGAATCTTTTAGATTCCACAAGATTCTACCAAGATACCTTGTTGTTGGCCACCTGAATTTTTTCTTCTCAGATGGGGAAATAGATTGCACAGTTGGACTCCTAGCAAGAAAACATGCAAAAATGACTATAAGCTTGTCAAATTCTCACACATAAACCTATGGCCCTCTAAGGGAATCTTTTTAGCATCTTGGCATATTCCCCTGCTCATGGTTCCATAGATCTACCCTTCATCGGTCTGGTTCGCTGGGAAAATGAGTGAGTTTAAATACAAATTGGCAAGCAGACATTTCCAAGTTAGTAAAGGCGCTATGTTGGGAGCAGGCAAGTTTGGGGTTCCAACCCCACCGACCCCCCATATGGATGGCACATTTATTATTTTTAAACTCGATGGTTAAATGTGACCTGGTAGTCACATGACAATGATTACAACTTAATCATCGATGGTAGGATTACAGACAGTGGCAGTTGGCATATGGAATTACATTTGTTGTTGATCGACAATTTTTTTTTAACGTTATGTGGTGCATTATATATTGTGGAGCCATTGTAATGGGCGGGTCGGTCACGTGGCTAGTGCGTGTTCGAGCCCCACCAGCTCTAGTATATGTGGCGTATGGGTGGCGGCCCACCATATAACAATCATTATATTTATATGTTGAATACAATGCCAATACCCGTCGACCCGATTGGTCAGGCTTGACAATGGTCAACCGGTCGGTTATATATATATATTATATTATATATATATATATATATATATATATTATATATATAATATTATATATTATATATATATAATATATATATATATTGTTATATTTAGGCATATCAGTCAAAAATCGTTGATCAGAAAATAAGGGTTACTGGTGAAATTATGTAGGAAACAAATTTGCTCATTCCGGTGGTCGAATTCCATGCGCCAAGATTCTCCTAAATTGTTTCCTCATTAGTGCCTGCCATTGGGCCTAGTTTGACCAAAGGTTTGACTGCAAATATCTTGAACATAAGATCTGGGATTATTGTGATGTTCACACTGTTGGAATCAGGACAATGAGAACTACGATTTGGTCTTGGTTTCACTTTAATCTGATGAGTTTGATTTTTGATCTTTTCCATAGCCACTGCTGAATTCTGAGTGTTTCTGGAGCCACCTAGATCAGGAAATCCCTACACAACACTAAACACATAAGTTCCTATTCAAATCTATACACCATGGCCAACACTTATTCAGCTAGCCCATCACAAAGCCCCATAACTCTAAAATATACCAATAAAACTAAGACCATCATAAATGCCATAGGAACCCATGATAACATGTCCTCCATGATTTTTGAATTTGAATGAGATTATCTCTCAAGCCCCACTTGAGTCTCCAACTTATGAATCCCCTTCCTTGTATCTAGCGGAATAACATTGATGTAGGTGGCAGTTGATTCATGAGCAAAGAGTCTCGCTACTCTCTGCCTTATGAAGCACTACCACCTCCCCCCAATCTACAATGCATTTGCTGTCTCGGTAGCATAACTAAGATTTAGGGGGAACCCCTAGAGCACCCATTGTAAATTCCTCTTCCCACAAAGAAACAAGAGAAAAAACATATGCACCCACTATAGGACTAGGATTCAAACCCATTGAATCATCCCCGTAACCCAATATACAAACCTTAGACTCAATAGAGGCACCTGCATGGACAGTAGAGACCATGATAGCCTCTATGGAGGACCTGCGCCGTAACACCATTAAACAGAAGCACAAACACAGATAGAACAAATAAATGCACGTGCTTAAGAGTTGCAAAAATTCACAATAATCAACCCTCTAGAGCCTTGCAAGCCTATCTACAAGATACATGCACCGACACCCAAATTTCTTTACCAGGGCAATACCCACCTACCCAAACATTAACAAATCCAAGAAGCCCTAAAACAAAAGACGCATACAGGCTACCAAGCCTCCTCGATCCCTATCCACAGACTGAGATTAGAGTTCAAGGAATATAAACACTAATCCTAGCACCTTAGATCCAAATGCAAATCTATATATAAACAAAATAGTTGGACAAAGAAAGAAATCGACTTGAAATTCCACTCTATGAAAATAAATTAATGCCCTCACTAGCTGCGCACCAAAGGAACGGGTTCTAAACAACAATACATAGACCTGTACGTCAAGGGAACTTCGTTGCTTCCTCCAACAACCCCATAGGATGGCAAGTTCATGTCTCACCACTTTAATTGCAAACTCAAGCACAAACACATAGCTCCCCGCTATCATAGCCATAGCAGAATGCATGCAATAGGAGGTCGAGGACGAGCCCTCTCTTCTGCTCAAACCACAACCATCATATTCCATAGCCTTCATAAGACATGTATTTAAAAGCAATTTCCAACTAGAGATCTACATGTTATTGCATGCTAAGGAAATTCAAGCCCCCCTTACATAAATATGCATGACATTCATGGGTGGTGGCCACTTCCTCCAAGGCCCTCACTTCCACCTCATTAACATGTTCATTAATTTAAATGTTATATTTTATAAATTTCATTTATTAGAATTTTTCATTTTAAATATATATTATTTTAAGCATATTCTAATTAGTAAATAAAATGACCCTTTCCCTAGTATTTTTTCTCAGCAATTTTACCTAAAATATGGTAGAAATTTTTAAGCATCAGAAATTTAAGTTGTTTGATTTGTAATTTTTGTATCAAAGGAAGTTTTTAGGGTGTTAAATCCATTTATATATTCAAAAATATTTTTAAACAATAAAAAATCACAATCTAACTAGAAATTGTATTTCCATATTTCAACAAAAAAATCAATTTTGATATTAATTAAAATGCAATATTATAATTTTTTAATTAAATTTATTTAAATGATTAAAAAAATATTATTATTTCTTAAAATAATGATAAAAATATTTTTTTATTTAAAAAAAAATTCCCAAAGCAATTTCGATAAGGAACTATTCCAAATATGTAAATGGCGATAATGATTTCAAAATGAAACTTAACACTCCATAATTATTTTTCACTACACAAATTGAATTTTAATTTGATTTTGTTTTTCAATTATTTTAAATTATAAATATAATTAGATTTTATTTTTAAAATTTAAAAATAATTTATTTATTATCTTACAATAAATTATAATAAATTATTATTACATAAATTATAATAAAAAAGATAATAATCCTATATATAAATAAATATATTTTTTATTATAAAATTATAAATTGTATTTTTTTTAATTTCCTTAATTATATAAAAGAAATTGATTTATAAAAATTTAAATAAATAATATTAATAAATATAATGTTCGCTGAACTAAAAAGTTAAAATAAATAATAATTCGTTCACTTCACATGAATTTGTTATTTTTTTTTTCAGTTTTCTTTATAGAGATGTGGTAGTGAGTGGGTTGTAATGAAGTTTTATATTAGATTAAAAAATAATAATAATAAATATAATTTAGGTTTAATTATAAAAGTAGTAGTAATAATAATAATGTTTTTTTTTAAGGAGGATTTAAAGTATAGTGGGTGTTGGTTTCTTTTTCTCACTTTGATATGATGTCATCTCATAATAAAGGGTTGTTGTTTCCACTATACTTTAAGTATTTCTTGTGCTCTTGTCAGTTCATTGATCATGGCACGAAGGGAATAAGTTTAAACTTCGTTTGAATATTGCAAGTAACATAGGGAGTTAGAAGATGACTCAAGAGAAAAAGTCTATCAAACTGGTAGAGTTGGAGGAAAAAATTGAGAGTATACACCACAAGCTAACCATTATAGCTAGGAGCTCCTTCTGGTTAGATGACGGTAAGTGACCAACCACTAAGAATTCGTGGAGATTTTTCCCAATAGTTGTTATGACTCACTCATTTTTTTTTCTTGCAACACTAATAGTCTTTTTTTACTTCTCATGTAGATGAATGTCAAGGTCTAGCACATCCAACCTATTTCTATAAGCTTCTATTTACAAGATGCTCTAATCAAACAAGGTCATAGCAACCTCAAGACTCTGAACTTATGTTATTGGTCTGATTTGTTTTCAAGTAAACTAAAAGTAGAATTTTTTTAGTCTATATAATTCTCATTTGATATAATGTAAAGTGCTTAACTTAAATAATAATAATATGTATATCACATTAAAAAAATTTAAATAATAATATGTTATAATCTTAGTCATAATATTTTAGAATTTAATAACCTTCTAAAAATTTAAATACTTCTGATAAACTTTTTTTTTCTTAAGCCTTGGCTCTCTATATATAACTATAAATTATACTATTATTGTATGAACAAAAAATAAAATTAAATTGGGGATGCAATTGGGGGTGGGAAATCACCCTGAGTAGGCTTTTGCTTTGCTCCCTCGCAAGGACCCAATGGCAAAGGATAACTCCCTCATGGACCGGAATAAAAATTGTAGTCCGGTGGGCGATTGAGAAGCAATGTCTTGCCTACTAGGGTGGCGATAATCAGGGTAGAAATTATATTGGGAAACTAGGGGGTAGGGCTGCAATTATAGTCGGGTAGAGGTGCAGGGAAGTCTTGTCGGAGTCGGGTAGAGGGGTTATTCAAACTTTCATGGGAAGAAACCAGGACAAGGGTGTCGTTATTATCCTTCAAAACTCTATGGGGGGAGTGGGGAATAAGGATGTAGAGGGGTCTTATCACAATTCTCAAGGCATGGAGCGAATGAAAATGCTCGCGCCCGAGAAGACTCACCCAGATTGGGAGTAGTTTGTGGGGAATCCCAAAACGAGCGAGGCCAACTCTTAGGATGAGTCTCCAAACAAGAACAGAAGGAAAGATGTCAATTTCATTACCAACTCACATACAAAATTATATGAGTACACTATAGTTAATTTGATGATGGCTTATAATGTTGTATTACTGGTTTTTGTTATAGGTAGCTTAAAAATCAGAGTTCAGAGACCCTCGAAGACGTGGAAATTAAATCATGATTCAGGCCCAATATAATTGTGCCGCTTGGAAAGGGAAGAAAAAAGCAGAAAAAGGAATTGGATGGCGAAGGAAAGTCACCAACCGGGAAGGAAAGGAAACAGAGGAATGAGAGAGGCGAGAAAGAAGATAAAAGGCCTGGAACCAACCTCAAGCAAAGACCCAAGAAAAATAGGTGAGAAAACATGGAAGAAAAGTATGCAGAACCTGATCAACACATACTACATAGGAACCCCAACTAAGGTGAAAGTCATAATCTCCGAATGGGAAAGAGAACTAAACACAAACATTGAAAATCAAGAGATCGAGGTAGAGGAATGGGAAACAATCATCAAAGACCCAGGGAATACCAGAGGACGCCAAATGGTGTTTCATCAAACTATCTAGTAGTATTGGGTCATGAAAAACATCCGAGCCCACGCTATGACAACCTATAATGAAAGAGAAGACCCAGAGGAGGATAGACCAGCTGAGCCAAGTATGAAGGATCTGCAAAGGGAGATACAATCTGTCCAAATGCAGTTGTATAACAACAACCTCATTGTGAACAGGATTGAACAGAGTCTTTAGAATATGATGAGAAGTGAAGTTCCGGGTTGAAGCGCGAAAGCCCCAGCCCTGGTGGTTTCTTTAGATGAATGAAGCAGACGAGTCAGTATAATTTTGTTTATATGACGTGTAGCATTTACTTTTTTAGCAAGAATTATATAGCTAATAAAGTTGCCAATGTGGCATGGATGGTAAGAAAAACTCTTTTTAAATTTTGGACAACATTCAATGCAGACAAGTGGCCAACAAACCTAGTTTGCTATGGGCAGGTTGAAACCACCTGTAATTTTGTAGAAATCATACTTATTTTCATGAAATATTAATAGAAAAGGAATCTACCAAACTTACAAAAAAATTAAGATATATATATATATAATATATATATATAATATATATATATATATATATATATAATAAATGTCATTGTGTCTTATAAAAGTTTAAATAAAATTAGAAATAATATATTATATAGCAACTATAATATTTCATGTTTAATTTACTTAATATATATAAGGTGTGAAATTTTATATAATATTAAATATTATTGAAAGAAGAGTATAAATTATTTTAAATTTTGAATCTATAAAACATTTATAGGTATCAAATCTTTTTAGAATGTGAATTTTCTTTTAAATTTAAAGTGAAAAATAAACTTGTTTTTTTTAATATTTTGATTTTTTTCATTCTTAGTAAATCCAAATTAAGATAAATTTATACTAATATTAATATAAATAATAAATATAACATTATACTAATCTCAACACCAATATTACTTCTTTTATTATATAACCATCATAGATCCATCTCAACTTTAGATCGACTAAAGGTAGAGAGATCAAATCTTTTAAGAGGCAAACCGAACCTCAAAAAATTTGATTCCTCTTGACTCTTGATACATTGAGAGTTAAGATGAATCTATATTGGATTTGACCAATACAATAATGAAATATTTCAACATTAATTCTTTTTTTTCTTTTCACTTGTTTTATATATATATATATATATATATATATATATATAATATTATTATATATAATATATTATATATATATATTATATATAATATTTTTACTATCAATATTTTTACATCCATATTAAATATTGAAAAAATTACAATTTTTTTTTGTTATACTTTAAATTAAAAGAACTTATTAATGCCATAAAAAACTCTCTCAATAAAGTAAAAATACAAGATTTTTGTTAATTAAGATTGATTTTATATATATATTTATTGAATAAAATTATTTTATTTTTCTTTATAAAGTTGTATAAAATTCTATCATTTATAATTGATTAGTATAATATTTTTTTAATTGATATATTTTTTGTTCTAAATGTTATATATAATTAAACATATAGTGAATTATACATTATGTAGTATCAATAATATTACTTTTATTTGTCAACTCTATATTCAATGAAGGAATTACATATCTCGAATTTATTTGTTTTCTTGAATGGAATGTAAATAATATTAGAATTTTGAAGGATGGCGAGGACAAGAATTGGAGCTAAGGTTGGAGTTGGAGCTAGGGTTTTGACTCAGGGTACCATGGCGGGGCACGCAAGGGGGAGTGCTACTCCCTCCTATAGTCTGGCAGTCGCAAAGGGAAGTAAGGACGCGGAAAAGAAGCATTTCAAAAAACCTCTGGAGAAGATTTCAGAAGCATGAAGCAAGGGGACATCTGGAAAAAATGGACATTAGGATCAGGAAGGGAATCAACAGGAAACAAGTAAAGAAAAGGAGAATGGAGGCAGCAGTGAAAGATCGACTTCCATAAGGACATCTAGGGTATGCAAACCCAAGTCAAGCATTATTCCCCAGATCGTATTGAGCGATCCAGCGATACAAGCACATAGGGATCACATGACGGAACATGCAATCATATGCAAGTTCATGGGGTTATGGCCGACGGAGAGGGCGTTACATGTTTGGATAAGGAGCCAATGGAAGCCAAAGGGAGAAATACATCTACATCTGGGTTCTAAGGGCTTCTTCACAGTAGTGTTCACAAGCCTATAGGACAAAGACAGGGTGTTCGAAGGGGGGCCTTATTTCTTTGCTATGGCAGGACTCTACATGTGGCCATGGAGGATGAACTTTGTCCCGGAACGTGAAACATTCACATCAGTACCAATTTGGATCAGACTATACTCCATTCCTCTGGATTATTGGCTTCCAGAATCTTTGAAAACCATAGGCAACAAGCTGGGGCATTTTCTAAAGATCTCAGAGGAAACTCTGAAAGGAAAATATACCTCCTCTGCCTGAATATGTGTGGAAATGGATCTATCTGGAGCCCTTCTGGAAGTGTTTTAGAAGTATATGATGAAGAATGGGTGCAGACTGTAGACAATGAGCACATACCATTTAGGTGTCACAAATGCCATGAACATGGGCATCTATTTAGAGACTGCCCCACAATCAATATGGAAGGTAACCAGAAAACTACTGTGGATAGAGATCACGAGGGTTTCACCAAGGTCGGGAGCAAAGAGAAAGGGGGGAAACATCCACACAAGAAGATAAAGGAGGACAGACATACAAGACACAACAGCTTCAAGATCCTCGAGGAAGAAGAGGGGAACAAGGAAACAGTCCAAGACTTGGAGAATGTAACAAAGGAGTAGGATAAGGTAGTTAACATGGAGGATATCACAGTAAACAACCAGCAAAAGGATGATCTACCAAGCTTGATGGAGATCAGTAGGGACCAGTAGATGACTTCAAGTGAAGCGGGAACAGAGGACCATGAGCTACAGGAGATTCTGGATAGGGGAAATCTAGATCTAGAGAAATTTCTGGAACAAGGAAAGAACATAGGAGTGGACTTCCTGCCAAAAGAGGATTATGACAAAGTACAACAACTCTTTCTATGGAGGTCACAAGTGAAGGGAGCTGGAGTCAAAAGAAATCATGAAAGCCAGGAGCCAAGTGGGGTCAAGATGATGGAGAATTCACAGGAACAATCTCCAAAGAACTCAAGTAGGAAAAGAGGAAGAAAAAGACAGAATGAGCTGCTGAACGAATGTCGAAAACTATTGATCAACTCAGGTAAGATGAAAGATCTGACCAGTTATTCCTTTACTAACCTTTCTTAATGAAGCTCACAACCTGGAACATTAGAGGAATAAGGAATAGAAGGAAACAAAGAAATCCAAGTAACAGAATGAAAGAAGAAAAACCAGACATGGTTTTTATTCAGGAGACAAAATGTTTGATGGATAAGATAATAGATATTCATAATAAGTGGTTAATCAAGTATGAGTACTTAGAGGTTAAGGAAAATAACTCGGCGGGGGGGATTCTCACGTTGTGGGATCCACAGAAATTTGGAACCCTGAATGTTGAAGCATCCAAGAACTATCTTTCCTTGATATGTCAACCTGTAGGGGATAAGGAGATATACATGATTACAAATGTTTATGGACCTCAAAAGTTAGTAGACAAACTCAAGCTTCTCACCTCCCTGGAGGATCTAAGAGCAAGACATCCCATTTTTCCCTGGATCGTTGCAAGAGATTTCAATATGATAAGATCTCTTTCAGAGAAAAAAGGAGGCACTGGACAGCTAGGCAGAGACTCCATGGCCTTCCATAACTTCATTATGAACATGGGTCTAGTGGACACTAAAACAATTAATGGAACCTTCACTTGGAACAACAAAAGGGGAGGGGCTTCTCAAGTTTCTTCCAAACTTGATAGATTTATTATTTTAGAGGACCTCCTTCTCACAAGACCCGCCATGACAGCCTTCATTCTGCCCTTTGGAGGATCGGATCATTGGCCTGTACAGCTGGAAGCCACCTTTATGGGCACACCGAGAAACAGACCTTTCAGGTTTGAAAATGCCTTGCTCTCAAACCCTAAATTCTCTAGTAACATTGATAAATGGTGGAGAGAGAAGTTGAACATTCAGGGCACAAAAATGTTCATGCTCCAGCAAAAACTTAAACATATCAAATCCCATCTTAAAGCTTGGAACAAAAAGGAATTTGGAGATATCTTCAAAGCCAAAAGAGAAACTGAGCAGAAGCTCCAGGAGATCAATCAGATCAATATCACAGATGGCTTCACTGAAGAGTGTCAAAAACTAACATATTTTTTGCAAGAGGAATGGGAGGATCGATGCTTATAAGAGGAAATTTTTTGGAGGCAGAAATCAAGGATACAATGGATTAGAGAGGGAGAAAGAAATACAAAATTCTTCCGTAAATCCACTATGGCTCATAGGGCACACAACAGAATCACAAAGACCAAAGATTCTCAAGGAATTGAGCTTGTATCTCACAATGATATGGAATCGGTCCTTGTATAACACTTCTGCAATATTGCAAAGGAGCCACTGGAGGATAGATCCAGGTTCATTGACCATTTCACTCAGTATATCCCTCATCTGGTTACCAGAGAGGACAACCACAATCTCAACAAGCTAGTATCGGAAGAGGAGGTTAGTGAAGTGATTAATGAAATGAAGAATGGAAAAGCACCAGGCCCGGATGGATTCAATATAGATTTCTTCAAAGCCTGCTGGGAAACTGTCAAACATGATATCCTCAAGGTTGTGGAAGACTCAAGAAGATCCAAAAAGGTATTGAAGGCTCTGAATGCATCCTTCATAGCTCTTATCCCAAAACAGGAAAATGCCATGACTCTGGATGGTTTTCAACCCATAGTGTTATGTAATTTGGTGTATAAAATTATTTCCAAAGTAATAGCCAATAGACTCAAGCCCCTTCTACCCTCTCCATCTCAGAGGAGCAAACAGGCTATGTGGAGGGAAGACAAATCCTCAACAATATCATCCAAGCTCATGAGGTGGTACACTCTCTCAAAAGCAACAAACAAGCTGGTATGATCATTCAGTTGGACCTAGCGAAAGCCTAAGACAAACTATGCTGGTCTTACATAAGAGCAATTCTAAAAGCCTATGGCTTTGACCAAAATTGGATAAGGTGGGTTATGGCATTAGTTACCACGACCAGCTTTTCCATACTGCTTAATGGAGCTCCATCAAGGACCTTCACACCCTCCAGAGGGCTCAAACAAGGAGATCCACTCTCACCATTCCTCTTCGTCCTCATGATGGAAGGGCTAGGTAGAGCGATCAAAATGGAAAATGTTGAAGGACGAATATAGTGTATCAAACTCACCACGAATGGAGAGGCAAACGCTCATCAACAATTTGTGGATGATGCAATGTTGCAAGGCATACCCATAGTCAGGGAAGCTAGAGCAATCAAAAACATCTTAAATGACTTTGCTATGGTTGCAGGCATAGAGGTAAGCCTCAACAAGTCCAAATTTTTTTCTTTAACACTAATATTGCTATTCAGAAAAACATTACTAGAATTCTTGGATTTCAAAGGGAACAGCTACCTTCCAAATATCTTGGTATTCCTCTTATTGACAAACCTCTAAGCAAGAAAGTGTGGGAACCAATATTAAATAAACTTTAGAACAAGGTCAGAAAATGGACATGCAGGTCACTAAATTTGGCAAGGCGCCTTGTGCTCACACAGGCAGTCTTGTAGGCCATTCCCATTTACATGTTTTCAGCTCTTCCTGCTCCTCAAGGTATTAAGCAGTAGATAAGAAGCATACAAAGGGACTTTCTATGGGGTAGAGGGGAAGAGAAAAAGAAGTGGGCTCTAGTAGCCTGGGACAAGCTCTGCAAGCCCAAGAGCCATGGTGGCTTGGGGCTTCATGATCCTGAGGCCGCTTCATGATCCTGAGACCCTCAACAAAGTTTCGGGAGCTAAGCTTTAGTGGAGATGGATTAAGGAACTGAATGCCCCCTGGGCTAAGGTTTGGAAACAAAAGTATGCCAAGTATTGGCAGGAGAAGGATCACATTAGAATGTCAGGGAAAATCAGGGGCTCCCACATTTGGAACCTTGCCTGGGATAACAAAAGTATTGTTCAACAACATTGTTTTTGGGAAATCCGAGTAGGGGACCTTGCTCGATTTTGGGAGGACAACTCGCAACATGAACCCAACCTTTATAGGGATGAACTTGTAGCTCTCAAAAGTGACATAGATAGCAAAGGTATGGTTTTGGTAAAAGATTTCTGGGATCAAGGAAGGAATAATGGAAAATGGAGGAAGTGGAAGGATCTAGGATACAATGATGAAAGCCCACTGAAGACCAAGGCAGATGCTGTCACCCAGGATCTAGAGCATAGAAGGATTTTGGTTTCCTCCTCATTGGACCAATTAAGATGGGGAAAGAACACCGAAGGTAACTTTAACCTCAAAGAGGCTAAACAGGAAGTCACATGATTTAACTTTGTGAATCCTGATCAAGTCTGGAAGAAACTTTGGCAAAGCCCACATTGGATGAAAATAAAGTTATTCATCTGGCTAGTGCATCAAAGGAAGATCTTAACTTGGTAGAATCTCCTTAAGAAAGGCTTCATTGGTCCTTCCAAATGTTACATATGTGGCACACATGAGGAGACGATTGAACACCTTCTCAACCTCTGTCCTTTCACTTCAATGGTATGGCACTGGGTGGCCTCTATTTTTAGACAAACTGATAGGGATAGTCTCAACATATCCAACACTCTGAAGAACTGGATGAAGAACTTCTTAGGGAATGAGATTGTTAATAAAGCCTAGATTTTGGTTCCAGGCTTTGTCATCTGGAATGTTTGGAAAGAGCGCAATAGTCGGATCTTCATTTAAAACAAAACAAGCATGCCCCAATACATAGTAAGAAGCTTGTTGAGGACCCTTCCTAAAGATCCTCCTCTACCCTAAAAGGAGAGAATTATACTTCACTTGGGTCACCAGTCCATCAGTCCTCTGGGAATAATAAAGGAAGTGAGCCTAATAAATAAAGGTTTTAACATTTGGAAGCCCCCTCCTTTTGGTTTCTTAAAGGTTAATATTGATGGAGTATCTAAGGAAAACCCAGGATTAGCGGGTTTTGGGGGTGCCATAAGAGATGATCAGGGACAAATACAGAAAATCTTCCATGGCCACTTGGGGAAGGCCACTAATAACATGGTTGAGCTCATGGCATTAGAGCAATGCTTGGAAATCCTGGTGGAATAAAATTCACACAATGTTATAATTGAAGCAGATTCGGAATTGATTATTAGAGAAGCTAAGAAAATATGCAATGGAACCTCTCCAGATAAAGTGTCGAAGCACTGGAAGCTTCTGTAGGTTTTTCACTGCATCTACTCTTACATGCGAACCCTTAAAAATGTTAGATTTGTTCATGTGAAAAGGAAATCTAACATGTTAGCAGATCGATTGGCAAACGAAGGAGTCACCAATAGGGACAGGGATTCTAGGTATGCTTGGGATTCATTACCTCTAGGCAAGTTGTGGGAGGACTGTCTCTGTCAGGCAACCCAGGATATGGAACTATGGACGAATAGGATGGATTGAAGGGACTCAGAAGACCGACGGGAGGATGGAGAACCCTATATAGTCTAACCCTCTTTGGTTTGGCAGTTTTCCAAAGTTTGGAGGACTTTTGATTGAATGATGAAAGGATTGACGCGGATAGCACCACAGGTTGGGGTGTCCATTTTCATATTGCTTAGTTGGTGTTTGACAAAGAATCGAGGTGGACTGGATTGGCTCAAGAATTTCCCGTTGGACGGAATTGAAGGACATCACGTGGCAAAAGGATGTGCTTGTTTTTTTCGCGAAACAACCGTTCAAAACTACAAGTGGTATATCGGGCGGGGTCTGAATGGTTTCTGGTTCTTTTGAGATTGGCTCCAATTCCACTCTTCGTGCGACACATTGCGGAGCGAGATAAGAGAAAACAACCCTCATCGGGCGGTTAACTCTCACGCTTCTCGTCATCCTGATATTCACTAAGACCGTTGGATCTTAGTCTCTTGATCAACAGTGGCAATTTGTTTGCGCTAGTTGGTCGGACCCGAAAAAAGATTAAGTGTTATGCTTTTAATTTTCGTCGAGTCTGTTTAATAGTTTTAAGTGTGCTTTGTGGTAGGACCTCTTGTGGACCCTCGGCGGGTCTTATGTGACTTTTTTTGGGCCCCAGTTCGATGGATTCATCCTCCGTATAAGAATCAATAAAAATTGATCTTGAAATTATTAATTTTATCTATAATGTGTCATTACATACCTTTTCTTATAAAGTAAAGGAATATTACTTCTCTCGCCATAGAACAATCCACGAAACTTTGTTTTGACATTCACAAGTCATTATGTATAATTAATTGAATGCTTTTTCATTATTTGTTTTGACATTATCACAAGTCATTATTCACAATTAATTGATTAAACTATTTTCATTATTCCTAAATGATTTGAAGAAATTAAAAAAACAAAATCTATATTTCTTCTACTTTAACTTTATTCTTATTCTTTTTTTCCGAGATGTTATGTTTCAAAAATTTATCGATCATGGTGTGAATGAACAGTTGCATGTTTTTCTTCTTTGTGGAAAAGAAGCAGAAGAATTTATTCTTTCCCATATCTTTTAAACGTGGGAATGAACAATGACTCTTCACCTTTATATTAGGAAATTATTAAAAATGGGAATAAATGATGACTTCTGTGTAGGGTGTAAAGGCAATAGAAACGGAAAAATGTTGACGATTTAACTAAAGTTGTTTCATTGGCATATATTCTTACACCAACCTTACACCTCCCCGTGAATCATCACAAATACAAGCACCGCTAATCCCTTACATATTTAAATTTTAGACGACCCATCTGCACTTCTCATCGTTGCATAAGCATATTTGGGTTTGCTCCCTGCTTACGCCTATTCATATTTCTGCTCCCTTACTTTGTTGTTCTGTTCTTCCCCACTCTGCTCCAACCGATCATTGGCTATGGATATTCTGACTGGAACCGCAGCCACCTCCATAACCGTTGTTGTGACTGCACTAATCCAACAGATTGACGATGCCAGGATGTTGGATCATAACCGTCGGCTTCTCGAAGTTCAGTTAAATCGAATGAAGGTCCTCTTAATCGATATTACTGATCAATTCGAGCGTCACCGCAAGGCTCCCCCTCAATCGCTCAGAAACTGTTTGCAAAGGATGGAACATGCAGTTCTTAAAGCCAGAGACTTGATTGATCGCTCACAACGGCCACACCACTGCCTTGAATTCTTTTTTTGCACGCCCAGACTCTCTAGAGATATCAAAGAGTGGAAGAAATATTTAGATCTGCTTTTTGATGAGCTTCGAACCGATTTTACAGTGTTTTGCACTGCTCAACAGGTTGCCTCCGCCACAGCACACGAGGCAGAGATAAAGCTAAATAGCTGGGTTACGGAGGCTCCCCAAACTCGGATAGTTGGAGTATACGGCAGTGGTGGGGTGGGAAAAACAACAATGCTCAGAAAAATGTACAACTCATATAAGGTTAGTGACATTTTTGATGATGCGATTTGGATTCCAGTTGATCAATTTCCAAATGTAGAGTTGCAGAGTCGTATTGCTTCTGAGGTTAATTTAGACCTCACCAACTGTCATAATGATGTTGATATGCGGAGGATGATGTTGTCTGCATATCTCAAGAGGAGGAAATTCTTTCTGGTTTTAGAGAACATGTTGAGAAAAGTCGATCTCAATGAATTGGGGGTGGAATTTAGCAATGATAAAGACAGCAAACTTGTATTCTCTACAGAGAATAGAAATCTGATTGAAGAAATGAAGGCGGATGGGTGCATGAAAGTACAACCCATGTCCATGGAGGACACATGGTGGTTGTTCAGCAGTATAGCTTTCAAAGATGTACATATTCCGGGGGAGATAGAACATATTGCCAAAGAAGTTGCCAGCGAGTGTGAAGGTCTGCCCCTGGCGACAAGGTTAGTAGCCTCTGCAATGATTGGCAACAGAGCTTTAAATGATTGGCAGCTTGCTCTAAGGCAAATGCAAAGAACGGATTTCAATTTTCCAATCACTCGTCCTTCCATTGATCCTATTTTGTTTCAGAGATTGAGGTGGAGTTACGATACTCTGCCTCATGCCAATTTGAAAAATTGTTTTCTATACTGTGCCGCCTTTGGTGAAGGTGAACAAATTCCCGTGAAGGCATTGGTGCATATGTGGATCGCAGAATGCCTACTTAAGGCCAGGGATGCAGACTCTTTATTGAAGATGGGGTACAATTATGTTGAGTTACTAGAAAATCGATGCTTATTTCAGGTAAAAGGGGATGTCATTACAGTCCACTATGTTGTCCGTAGCATGGCAATTTGTGTGGCAGAGAATGAGGAGAACTGTGTATTTAGGGCAAGTCAAAGGCTTCAACATTTCCCTGACATCCAGAACCATGCTGTTTGCAGAAGACTCTCAGTCTATGACAATAATATCACGTCTTTGCCCACAACGGACTTGAGATACCCGAAATTGGTTTCTCTATTCCTGGGAAAAAATGAAGATTTGAAAGAAATTCCAGCAGGATTTTTTCTCAACTTCGCCTCTTTGAGGGTACTGGAGCTGAGCATCCCAATAAAAGCATTGCCAACATATCTGTGGCAATTAATACACCTGGAGTTTCTCAATCTGAGTTGGACTGAAATTGAAGATATACCTGAAGATATTAGTAATCTTTCTTCCCTTCAGTTTCTGTATCTGGGATATTGTAGAAATCTAAAATCGTTGCCATCTCAACTAGGGGACCTAGAAAATATGAAGTATCTGTATCTTAAGGGTTGTTATAACTTGAGAGAGTTGCCAGATGAGATAGACTGTAAGATTGAACTGTAACAGAATGGAATTCTAACAAATACATTGTTAGAATTGAAGTCTTTTTGGAAAAGTGTGGTATTTGATTGGAGGATGCTTTTTATGGGATGCAACAAATTTGTGTTAATTGACCAGAAGATGCCTTATATGGGATGTATTTCAAAGATTTTTAGTTTGGATGCTTGTTATGAGATGTATTTCAAATATATTTTTAGCTAGGTTTTTCATACCTAAGAAAATATTTCTGTATAACTGGAGTTACCTTGCATGTACTGTTGATGGTATTGTTACATGGAGAGGCAGTGTTAAATGTTTAATTAAATATTTCATGTAAATGATATATGAAATTAAAAATTATATAGGATAAAAAGATATTTTAATATAAGTTATAAATTAAATATTTTAATTAAAAAATTTGGTTAATTATGATTAAATATAATTTTTTTTAATTATGGTTAATCTTATTTATTTTCTAACCTACATATGTTGGTCATTAATTTACATAATTATATTAGTAAATATGGCTGATATACCCAAATTAACCACATTTTTCACCTTTTATATGTTAATTTGCTTATAAAATGATGTTTATCAATATATATCAACCTCATGTACTAATGTGTTTGTACTAGTAATATCAAATTTTTATATATAAATACTTATGTCAAAGTCATGTGTTCAACATGTTAATTGTGGGAAATGAACTCTCTCTAAACAATTAAAGGTAAAAAAATATCTTGTCAAAACTTTTCAATAATAAATGGTATCATATATTTCTCAAAATTCAGAAAAATAAAATAAAATAAAATAAGATAAAAATAAAATATTGTAATTTCATGAAATTTGACCTTCCTTAAAACATGATAAATTTGAAATTAAGAGAGATCTACACTAGTTAAATTTTTATATTATAAATTTGTTCGGCTATATTGTAAAATAAATTATTTTTAATATTGCTGGCTATTCTTTTACTTTGAAATTATAAAAATAATGAATTTATTTATAAACAAATATCTAAGATTTTATTGGAAAATTTGATCCTACAAACATTTTTTTCTTGATGTTTTATTTGACCAATCTTATAATATGTAATATAAAACTGCAATTTAAATAATAAAATATTCTAATTTGTAATTTGAAATATTTTCATAATTCACTTTAATCGGTAAATTTTCATTTTTATTAAAACAACTTACCACTTAAATAATAAAATATTCTATTGTGTAATGAAATTTTTTCATAATTAATTAGTAAATTTTCATTTTTATTAAAGCAACTTCACATTTCAATTTCAATAAACTCTTTAAATACATTATTGTTAAGTTCACGTATTGTCTAATTAGTACACTTGAATTAGTTTAATTATCAAATGATATTATGTTCTTTTGATTTGGGTGACAAGGGGATAGATTGGGGTGAATATAAAAAGTATGAAAATAAAGTCGTTACAAGTGATGAAAGAGGAGATTCCAAAAAAAAATCTCAAATAAATGTCAGGATCATCCACATGTCCTATGTAGACAACCATCATTAGTGGACATAAGGATATAAAAAGTTATGGAAAGATGCTCATAATCCCCCGAGCCTATACGTCGTGAGGGAGAGGAACAATACTTTGGAGAATTGTAATATGTTTGTAAAAAGCATTGTTCTAAGAAATTGAGATTGTGTTAAGGAAGAATGTATTTAACGACCTTGATTAAATGAAAAAAATTAATTCAAAATTAAAGTAATTTAATATTAATATTTTTATTTTTATTTTTTATTGTTCAGCCTATATGTTATTAATGCTCAGTATAAATTTAATTATTATTTATTATTATATAATTTTAATATTAATAATTGTTATTGTAATTAACATAATTATATTAATAAATATGGTTGATATAAGTAGATAGACTTATATTGATCACAATAGTAAATGTAGTTAATATAGATAAATAGACTTATATCAATGGCTTTAATATTTATTAGAGAAATAATAAAATTTTAATATGAATTTATTTCCATTAAAATTATTGAAACTCTAATCTGAAAGTTATTTATTTTTAAATTCCAAAACTAATCAAGAACATGCATCCTTATTATACCTCATCAATACCATTTTTTAAATTTAAACTACTTGACCACCAAAGTATATATGATTTGATTAGTATCTTCCTTCATAATTAGGGTTTGAAGCAATAATATTTTTATTGAGTGGTAAATGTTAGAGTTAGCTTCACTAGGTAATATTGCCTATAAGTGGTTTTAAATAATTATTACCTATACTTGTGATTAAAAAATCATCGAAAATTGGAATCTCAGTTTAGATTGCAAATATATTATTGAAGTGACACTAAGAAGTCATATGTCATAAAATATCCGAGGGTTACCCAATGTGGCTTAAGAGCTACTTTGAGGCCTAAAACAAGGAGGTTTTCTTTAAATCTTGCAGACAGTGTCTTGGCACTATCCCCAAGAAAGGAACATCTCAAATATAAATATCCACTTTAAGGTAATAATCATGATTAAAAATTATAAAAGATGAGCCAAGTAATAGAAATACTGGAAGAAATATCACAGATACGAGGCACATGACTGTTAGGAAAGACATATCCAACAATTAAACATGTATAGACACCTCGAGTGAGGAGATAGGTATCTCAAACAAATTGTTAAGAAATGTAGATAGGTTAGGATTGCATAAGAAAAGGAAGGAGTGGTGTAAAAGGAGTTTCTTGCCCAAGGAATTCAAGAAGGTGAAGCCACCTACTTTTGATGGTGAGGTTTAGAAGAATAAGAAGAATGAAGCATGGCTGTTAGGATTGAAGAAATACTTTAAGGTACACATTTACTGTGAGAATATGAAAGCCAATGTAGCCATATTCAAATGAAAAGGAGAAGTTGACATTTTATGGGAGAACTAAGGCATTAGCAAAAACAAGCTCAAATTGGAAAATTTTGAAATATACTTCATAGAGAAATAAAATTATGAAAGATATTATGATGAAAATATTAGAGAGTTCAATGACCCCAAATTGGGACAACCAGCAATGGATTCATATGCAAATAGATTCATAGAATTTCTAATGTATGTGTCTCACATCAAGGATGAGAAAGTGAAGATACATCATTTTTTCAAGGAAATACCATATTCTTTTCAAGATTTCAATGAGTTTTATAAGCCAAAAACACTTGATAAAACCTTCAAGAAAGCTAAATATTTTTATGATTAGTGCGAATAAAAGATGGAGTCCCAAATAGTATTGAAGAAGAGAATAAAATTGGATTCAAGAATAAATAATCTAGGTTATTGCACTATAGACTATTTGAAAAATGTGTCAAGTTTAGTCTTCCATCAAGTAATGAGCACTAGCAAAAGTATCCTTCCCAAAGTGGGGATAAGATAGAAATAAAAATAAAAATATCAATATGGCCATAAATAACTATCCATGCATAGTTTTAAACAAATTTAATTACAATTTTCCCAAGAAGATAAATTGAGATGTTACACTAACAATCTTGCATTTATTCAAGATGTTGTGTGGTTAACCTATTTTGAGCACCTGGAAAGGTTTTATACAATAGCAAGAAATTTAATGTTATCCATCACCATTTTTTTACTGAGGATTAGGTTTACAAAGGATAACATTACTAAGTAATAGGATTACATAGGATAGATAAGAAATTGTTTGAATGCCACATTATGCTCAACAAAATGTGAAGTGATTTTGTTATTAGAAACAACAAAATGTGAAGTGATTTGTTATTAGAAATGAGGTGGTGAAACTTGATAAGGGAGTAAAATGCCAATATTTGAGTCATCCATGTGCTAATGTGGCATATATTTTATTGAAATGCAATATATGTGAAGGCCACCATAACCTTCTATATCGATATTATTTCAAATTCCTAAACCATTTGAAACACTAGAGACTTATTAGTAGGCCTTATTTCTTGCTAATATTACTTCATCTTACACCTTAGAGAATAAAAATAGATAAAAATATTGCACAAAGTTTAACTAATCATGGATTAACCAAGCTATTACTTATGGATGCCCTTTCATTCACCAATTATATCTGGGAGGCATTTCTAGCAAGAGTTCCATGAGTCGAGCATGTAGAAGCAAAACATGAAGAAGCAGAATAAGAAGACTAAAAAGAGGTATGGGAACAAGACAAAGAAGCATGGTAGGTAGAAGAACAATAGGAAAAATCACCATAGGTAGAAGTGCAATAAGATGAAGCGCCACATGCAAAAAATATATGAAATCACATGAAGAAGAGGCATTTGTTGAAGGAGGACAACCCATTTGAGGGTTTTGAGATGGTATGGGAAGAACATCCCAAAAAATAGAGGAGTAAATCATCCAAAAGTAACTATAAAAGTGTCAAAAGGCCCTTCATGTGAAGAATTCCCCCATCTCAATCAAAAGCGATGTGCTAAATATGTTATTAAGCAGAAGAAGGTAATATTATATTTCAAGACAACATTTTCACAAAATAATTTGTTATTGAAAAATGCTACTAGAATTGATATAATAGAATAGGTTGATATTACTAAGCATCTCTTGAAATAGCTAAGCCCGCAGCTAAAAGGAAGGTTATTCTTAGTTTCAATCCTAATAAATATCATTTGAACCACTCTTTTGGTACATAATTTAAACATAACCAAAAGTTAAATATGGAAAATAAGAGGTGGTTCCATGAGTTGATCATGGATTAAAATAAGTTAAACAAACCCGAGGAAAGTTTGGATACAATGGCCGAGGGTTTTGAAGAATGTGGGGTGGTGACCTTCACCTATGGGTGGTGACCTTCACCTCCACATGAAGGTGACTAAAATGATTATTTAAAATATGAGGCTTCAACTATTGAAGTGATTGATATAGAACCACAAGATGTTGCTACCAAACCACAAACTAAACTTGTTGCTATACAACCACAAGATGCCTTCTCTATAGAAGCTCCAACAAAACTTATTGTAGTTGATTTTATGGTTAAATTAATTGAAGTATAAACATAAAAACTAGACAAACCTACTTCAATATTAGCTAAGGGGTAAACAAATGAAGGAGAAGATTTAGTTTATTAGAAGTGATTTGATTAAGAGAAAAAGTAATGAAATAGAAAATAACAACTAAATCATTTAGAAAGGGTATTGTTTCATTGTAGAACCATTGATGAGTCATATTTGATTTGAAATAAAAATGGGTTGAATTTTAAGTTATACATCAAGAAAAATGGAGATATTTTAGAAAAGAATTAAAAAAAATTTACCTAAATTGATAATTGAGGTACACAAGGTGAAATAAGAAAAAAACCAACTTTGGAAAATGAGTCATTTAACCTTGCTCTTAGATTTCCATCACGACTTTATGTAGTATTCTTACAGGGACAATGGTTATATCATTCCAAACTAGATATTTAATTACTATGCAAATTCATATATTCAAAGTAAGTTTTGGGAGCTTATGGTCAATGTAGTAAATAAGATTAAAAAAATGATTTGTGAGTTATAATTTCATGGAATTATTCTAAATCATAGTAGAAATGAAACTATAATCCTTTTCTAGGTTATGTTCACTTGAAATCTTTCACTTTATTAGTGATTGTTTACTAATGCTCTATCTTTTATAGAATACACTAAATAAAATGCATATCTATGGGTTAGAGGGAAACATTTTGCTAAATAGAATATGATTTTTTAACATCAAATATAGTTAAGTAAAACTTATTGGATACTTTTTATTTGTTGAACCCAATAAGTGACAATGTTTGATTATAAGTACAATGTTATTTATAAATTATTGGAAGCTTTGCTTACTTGTCAATGAAGATAGGACTGCTAGAGCAATGAAATGAGAGAAAAAAACTGCTAAATTATCCCAAATTTAGTGCAATCTTAAATAAAGCAAAGAAATATATCCATAATCGAAAAACAGATAGGACAACATGGATAAATATAAGGTTTCATTTCCCCTTATTTTTTTCTCCACATCAAAATATATCTAAATATCTATATCCATGAGAGGAGGATGTTCGTTGGCAACAAATGGAAAGGAATGTAGGATAAAGGCCAATCATATAGGTTTATTGACGAATATTTTGATGTATATCGACAAATTTGATGTATAGTGTTGCTAAATATTTTGATGTATATTGACGATTTTTTGTCGAATTAGGAAATATCCAATCAAATTATTTCCGTATCTATCGTATTCCAATCCAAATTAGAACTCTAACTTGGTAATTATGATTTAAACCTACATTAGAACTCTAACTTGGTGACTATGATTTAAACCTAAGAAATTTGAAGGTGTATTTATAATCATGTTAACTTGCTCAATGGTAAATTAACACACATTGGTTGCATTCCATAGAAAAAATAACTTCCCATCAAATAATACGAGTGTAGAACAGAATTGACGCAAAGACTTCAATGGTAACAAAATATTTGTTAGAATTCTATTCTCTTACAGTTCAATCTTACAGTTTATCTCATCTGGAAAATCTCTTAAAGTTATACCAACCCTTAAGATAGAGATACTTCATATTTTCTTAGGTCTCCTAGTTGAGATGGCAACGATTTTAGATTTCTGCAATATCCCGGATACAAAAACTGACGGGAAGAAAGATTACCAATATCTTCCAGTATATCTTCAATTTCAGTCCAACTCAGATTGAGAAACTCAAGGTGTATTAAATGCCACATCGATGGTGGCAATGTTTTTACCGGGATTCTCAGCTCCAATACCCTCAACGACGTGAAGTTGAGGAAAAATCCTGCTGGAATTTCTTTCAAATATTCATTTTTTCCCAGGAATAGAGAAACCAGTTTGGGGCATCGCAAGTCCTTTGTCGGCAAAGACGTGATATTATTGTCATAGGCTGAGAGTCTTTTGCAAACAGCCTGGTTCTGGATATGAGGGAAATGCTGAAGCCTTTGACTTACCCTAAATACACAGTTCTCATTCTCTGCGAGACAAATCGCCATGTTATGGACAACAGAGTGAACTGTAATGACATCTCCTTTCACCTGAAATAAGCATCGATTTTCTAGTAACTCTACATAATTGTACCCCATCTTCAACAAAGAGTCTGCATCTCCGCCCTTAAGTAGGCCTTCTGCGATCCAGATATGCACCAATGCTTTCACCGGAATTTGTTCACCTTGGGCAAAAGTGGCGCAGTATAGAAAACAATTTTCCAAATTGACATGAGGCAGAGTCTCGTAACTCCACCTCAATCGCTGAAATAAAACTGGATCAATGGAAGGACGAGAGATTGGAAAACTGAAATCCGTTCTCTGCATTTGCCTTAAAGCAAGCTGCCAATCATTCAAAGCTTTGTTGCCAATCATTGCAGAGGCTACTAACTTTATCGCTAGGGGCAGACCTTCACATTCGCTGGCAACTTCTTTGGCAATATGTTCTATCTCCTCCAGAATATGCACATCTTTGAAAGCTATATTGCTGAAAAACTGTCATGTGTCCTCCATGTGCATGCGTTGTATTTTCATGCACCCGTCGGCCTTCATTTCTTCAATCAGATTTCTATTCTCCGTAGAGAATATAAGTTTGTTGTACTTGTCATTGCTAAATTCCACGCCTAATTCGTTGAGATCAAGTTTTCTCAACATGTTATCTAAAACCAGAAAAAAAATTCCTCCTCTTGAGATATGCAGACAGCATCATCGTCCGCATGTGAACATCATTATGACAATTGGTGAGGTCTAAGTTAACTTCAGAACGACCCTGCAACTGTACATTTGGAAATTGATCGACTGGAACCCAAATGGCATCATCAAAAATGTCACTAACCTTATAGGAGTTGTACATTTTTCTGACCATTGTTGTTTTTCCCACGCCACCGCTGCCATATACTCCTATTATCCGAGTTTGGGGAGCTTCCGTAACCGAGCTATTTAGCTCTATCTCTGCTTTTTGTGGTGCAGCGTAGCAACCTGTTGAGCACCGCAAAACACCGAAAAATCAGTGTGAAGTTCATTAAAGAGCACATTTAAGGCTGCCTTCCACTCTTTGATTTCTCTAGAGAGTCTCGGCGTTAAAAAAAAAAATCAAGACAATGGTGCGGCCGTTGTGAGTGATCAATCAATGGTGCGGCCGTTGTGAGTGATCAATCAAGTGTTTGGCTTTTACTACTGCAACTTGTTAGTTCAGAGCATACATAATACACAACGGATTTATATTCATAGACTTAGAAGACAATAGTAGAGAATATTTCACAATGATAGACAAATAGAGAAACAAGAAGATTACTTAGTAAGAAACAACGGAATAGATAAAACAATCATTGGAGAACAGAAATCACTTTGCATTACATAACAGGCTTGGGCCTTGGCTTGCTTTCCTTAGCCAGAGAAATTACAAATTTATAGAGGCAGAAGAAGGATCTAGAACCCTGTATGTGATTCAGATGGAGATCTGGAATGATCTAGAAACCACTGGTGGTGTAAAAAGATCTAGAATCCTGGAGATTTAGAAACTAATGGCGGTGTGGAGATCTAGAAAGATTTGATCTAGAATGATCTAGAATCTTGCGTGAATTTGGCTTCACACTTAACATTCTCCCACTTGAAGCCAAATAAGAGTCATCAAGTCACACTAAGTCCTACCATGCCTCTACATAACTCATGTTTATTTCGTGGTAGAATCTTAGTGAGCATATCAGTAGGGTTCCTATTTGTATGGATCTTTTCCAAGGATAATTGTTCTTCCTCCAACACATGCCGGATCCAATGGTACCTTAAGTCAATGTGCTCGGTTTTTGAATGAAATGTTGGATTTTTCGCCAAGCGAATGGCACTCTGACTATCACAATATAACACATACTTACCCTGTTTTATTCCTATCTCTTATAGGAATCTTTGTATCCACAACATTTCTCTACAAGCTTTTATTGCAGCTATGTACTCTGCTTCTGTTGTAGAGAGGGCTACTATTCTTTGTAACCTTGACACCCAAGATACTGCTACACCAAAACATAAACAATAATGACTAGTACCCTTAAGATACCTTAAAATCCATTTTACTGCTTGCCAATGTTGTTTGCCTGGAGTGGCATGGAGTGGCAAGGAACTTGCTCACTACTTCCACTGAATATGTAATGTTTGGTCGTGTGCATACCATGGCATACATTACACTGCCAACTGCTGAAGCATAAAAAATTCTGCTCATCTCTTCTTTCTCATTGTCATCACTAGGACATAATTTAGTACTCAACTTGAAGTGGGCTGCAAGTGGTGTACCAACTGGCTTGGCATCCTTCATATTAAACCTGTCAAGCACCTTTTTGATATATTTTTCTTGTGATAGCCACAATCTTTTGTTTTTCCTGTCACACATAATCCGCATGCCCAATATCTGTTGTGCTGGTCTCAAATCCTTCATTGCAAATTTGCTACCCAAATCTTTCTTCAACCTATTGATCTTATTCTTATCATGTCCAACAATCAACATGTCATCCACATATAACAATAATATGATAGACTTTCCTTAATCATACTTCTTGATATAGACACAATGGTCATCTTCCAACCTCTGAAAACCATGTTCCATCATGAATGAATCAAATTTCTTGTACTATTGTCGAGGTGTGTATTTCAACCCATAGAGACTTTTCTTCAACCTACAAACAAGGCCTTCTTTGCCTTTTTCTATGAAGCCTTCTGACTGCTCCGTATAAATTTCTTCCTCCAATTCACCATGAAGGAAAGCAGTTTTTACATCTAACTGTTCATATTCTAGGTCTAAAGCAGCAACTAGACCAAGAATGACTCTAATGGATGACATTTTAACAACAGGTAAGAAAATTTTAGTGAAGTCAATACCTTCTTTTTGGGCAAAATCTTTCACCACAAGTCTTGCTTTATACCTCTCATTCTTTTCGTCACCTTCATGTTTAATCCTATACACCCATTTGTTTTGTAGAGCCCTTCTACCTTTTGGGAGGTTTACCAACTCCCAAGTTTTATTTTCCTGCAAAGAGTTCATTTCTTCTTCCATTGCTTTCTTCCATTCTTTACTATGCTCGACTTTACAAGCTTCTTGAAAACAATTAGGCTCACTTCATCAGTCAACAAAATATAGTTTGAAGGAGGATACCTTTGTGAAGGCTTATGAGGCCTAGAAGATCTGCGAACCAACTGTGGTGGTGCATTATCAAGTTGAATCTCCTGTAAAGGTTCCTGCAAGATTCCTTATTCTTGTTGTTCATTATTTTCCACTTTTTGTTCTTCATGCTCCTGAATTTACTGTTCATTTTCTTATATTGGTGGTATGTTTTCCTGCTGCTCTTCAAACCTGTCAATAACCTTTTTAACCTCCAACTCACCTACAGTCCTCTTGAACATTTCTGATTCATTAAATATAACATCCCTGCTTCTAATAATTTTATGTTTGACTGGATCCCATAGACAATAACCAAGATCTTCATCCACATATCCCAAAAAAATGCATTTCATAGATTTATCATCTAGCTTAGTTCTATTTTCTGTGGGAATATGTACGAATGCTTCACATCCAAAGATTTTCAAGTGAGAATAATTCAAATTCTTACCAGTCAAAACTTCTTCAGGGATACCTCCATCCAAGGCTGTAGTTGGAGATCTATTTATGAGGTAGCAAGCGGTCTTGACTGCTTCAGCCCAAAAATTCTTCTCCAAACTGAAATTGGACAACATACTTCACACATTTTCCATAATGGTGCGATTCATCCTTTCTGCGACACCATTTTGTTGAGGAGTACTAGGCACAGCGTTCTCATGCTTTATGCCAAACCTGTTACAATATTCCTTAAATGCATTTGAGCAATATTCTCCACCATTATCTATTCTTAAATATTTCAGCAATTTGTTAGTCTCTCTTTCAACAGCAACATGGAATTTTGAAATATTCCAAACACTTCACTTTTATTTTTCATAGGATATGCCCAAACTTTCCTGGATGCATCATCTATAAATGTTACAAAATATGACACTCCTCCTAATGATTTGATGTTAATAGGCCCAAACACATCCAAGTGTACCAATTCTAACTCATTTTTCTTTCTGTCATGGCCACCTCTAAGGAATGAAACCCTTCTTTCTCTACCATATATACAATGCTCACAAAGATCAAGATTGTAGGACTTCAAACCTGGCAATAAATTTTTACCAATAAGGATTTTTAAGCCCTTCTCGCTCATGTGACCGAAACGCTTATGCCACAGATCTGTTGAATTTCCTTCTTTTGTGACAGCAGCCAAATCTGATTTTCCTATCAGTGTCTTCAATGTATATAATGTTCCTGTCTAAGGTCATTTGGCCACGACCAATGCACCTTTTGCTAATTTTCCAGCCTCCTTTTCCAAAGCTTGTCGAATAGCCTTCATCATCCAGTCGTCCCATAGAGATTAAACTCATGCGCATTTATGGTACATGCCTGACCTATTTCAACAATATATCTTTTCCATCTTTCATATTGATCTGGACATCTCCCACTCCAACAATACTGCAAAAATGATTATTCCCCAAATGCACTCTACCATAATCACTAAGATTATATGGAACAAAACTATCTTTGCATGGGGTTACATGGTGAGATGCCCTAGAGTCAAGGATCCAATCAAAGTTACTGTTAGATGTATATACACATGCATCCTCTACTGAAACAGTAAACAACAGATCACCATCTGTGGCTACAGTAGTAGTCTCACCTTCATTTGTGTTGGATGACTTGTGATTTGTACTAGACAATCTATGATCCTTTTGTCCTCTCTTCCAGAATTGACATTCTTTCTTCATGTGTCTGGGTTTGCCACAATGAAAGCGGATGATCCTTCCTCTCCTTGATTTTGATTAGCCTCTCGATCTTGATCGCCCTTGCCGGCCTCGATCCATTCTCCTACCACGATCAGCTAGAGCTAGAGCCTTTCCTCCCTAGTTTTCCGCAATTGACTTGCATCAGAACTCCTCATTCATTAAACTGTTGTTGACATCATTAAACTTCAGGGTCCCTGCAGTTGTTGAAGTGCTCATAGCTACAATTAAATTTTCCCAACTGTCTGACATAGAACACATTAGCAAAATAGCTCTACTTTCATCATCTAAAATGATTTAACAGAGGCAAGTTGATTAGTAATAATATTAAATGCATTCAAGTGCTCAGCAACTGAAGCACCCTCCTTCATTTTGAGATTATAAATCTTTTTCATCAAGAACACTTTGTTTGATGTTGTGTTCTTCTCATATAGATCATGGAGCTTTTTCCATAATCCTTTAGCTGTCTTTTCTCTGGACACATTGAAATAAACATTCTTTGCTAAATATTGGCGGATTGTTGCAATCGCCTTTCTATCTAGCTTATTCCACTCTTCATTTGTCATCAATGAGGGTTTCTTTGTTGTGCCCTCAATCAGAAAATATTGATCCTTTAAAATCAGTATATTCTCTATGTGTGATTTTCATAGGGCAAAATTAGCCCCGCTCAACTTCTCCATATCTGTAAGTGTTGTTTCCATTTTCAATCAAATTCATGCCCCAAAACACAAAAACTCCACTTAAAAATAAAACTTTAATTATTACTCTTTAAAATTTAGTAATAATGACCTTCCTCCTTTTAAAATACCCTTTTTCAAAATTCCTGCTCCTTTTTAAAATATATTTTTCAAAATTTCAACATATAATTATATATGTTTCATAATAAATATAAAAACATATATAATGTTTTAACATTTTCACATTTCACACATACATATGTTGGTTTGAGAAAAAAACTTGACATATATGTGCAAGATTGATGTAAAAAAAAATTACGAACACCATGTTTCAACCCCAATCTCCATGGATCTCCACTTTTCAAACTCCAGCAACGTGTTTCAACAGAGGTCCACGACCTTGTTTTTCTTGTAGCAACTGCCTCTTTGTTCCAGCGTTCCTCAGCTATTTCCTGGACTGATCCTTCAACAGCTCCAGGGGTAACAACCAACGTTTTAACAAACACTACCAGATCAAGGCGATGGCACTAAGCTGCTTGCACAATGGATATTCGAACCTAGCTCTGAAACCAGTTGTTAGACCAGAGCATACATAACACACAATGGATTTATACTCAGAGACTTAGATGGCAATAGCAGAGAATAATTCACAAAGACAAACAAATGGAGAAACAACAAGATTACTCAGTCAGAAATAGTATAATAGATAAAACAATCACTAGAGAACATAAATCACTTTGCATTACATAACAGGCTTGGGCCTTGGCTTGGTTTCCTTGGCCAGAGAAATTACAAATTTATAGAGACATAAGAAGGATCTAGAATCCTGTATGTGATTCAGATGGAGATCTGGAATGATCTAGAAACCATTGGCGGTGTAGAAAGATCTAGAATCCTGGAGATTTAGAAACTAATGGAGGTGTGGAGATCTAGAAAGATCTGATCTAGAAGGATCTAGAAGGTTCTAGAATCTTGCGTGAATTTGGCTTCACACTTAACACATCTTGCATTCTTTGCAAAGAGTTTCTCAGAGACTGAGGAGGAGTCTTGCACTGCCGCTCAAATTGATCAGTGATATCGATTAAGATGACCTTCATGCGATTTAACTAAGCTTCTAGAAGCCGACGGTTATGATCCAACTGCCTAGAAACATCAATCTCTCAAATGACTACAGCAACAACAACGTTTATGGAGTTTGTTGGAGGTACTACACACCTAGGATCTTCATTACTGGTACATGCGGACACTTAGTTAGAGCATTCATTGACATGCAAGGCCTCAACATTTGAATATTCACCAGATTGGCGCCTTTGACTATCCATGCATGCATGGGACTACATGCAAGATCCTTTCTGCATGATTTACTTCCTTATTTTCTCCTCCTTTCACTCCACAACTGGATAGTTCTCTCCCCAACTTGTTGTAGGTGTCGAATCCTCTCATTTATCACCATTATGATGCATTACCGTGGGATCTTCACCTAGTGATGCGTATTAATTGACTCTCATGTAGTATATCATGAGCATTGTAGCCTATTTTCTGTTAATCAATAATTATGTTTTTTCTTTCGATTTGTTTTAGTGTTTTTGCTCTACAAAGTTGTGTGTTTAACCTTTACTAGCTAGATTCATCTGTGGAGGTTTTCTAACACATTTACATGGTATCAGAGTCCACATATTTCTAAATAAAAGGTGCACCAGTACTTTATTTTGCAAGTATAACAGTTTGGAGATCGAAGATCAATAGAAAAATGGAGTTTCCCAAAGCATCAATCTTAACACCGTACAACTTTAATTAATGGAAGGACCAAATGGCTCGATACCTTCGTCAGAAAGGGTTGTACAGGATCACTGTGGCTGCAGAAGTGGAACCCACTTCAACCATAGAGAAATCCAAGTACCTCAAAAGCATGGATGAGACCCACAAATCCATATGCATGTGCATCTCCCCAGAGTTGCAGTTTCATCTACTGCATGCAGTACTCCCAATAAAATTTTGAAAAAGGTTGAAGAGCTCTACGAGAAACAGGATGAGATGAAAGGACATCTACTCGAAGTGGAGGACAGTCGCCAAGTTCTCTCTATTATGTCAAAGCTCGGACCAGAATACTCTTCCTTTGTGTCTACATTTCCTTCAGTAAGGTTTGCAATAGGTAAATCCTACAATATGTCTTCTCTCAAAGAGTACAATCTTTCTGTTAATCAATAATTTTGTTTTTTCTTTTGATTTTTACTAAAACTCATTCGGCCTCTTAGCCAAACAATCTTTTGAATGTAGAAATACTCCACTGTGAAATCGTAAGCATTTCCGGATCCTGTTCACTGAAATCATAATCATTGGTGCTTAATATAGGTATTCATTTTTAATTTTGACCACAGGTATTATTGTGAAATAAATTTATATCATATTGTTAAATGGTCTTAAAGTGGTCTCAAAGTTTACAGATAGCTTTAGTTTTATTCCTCTATAACTTTATTTAATATTTAGAAGATAAATTTATTTTATACTTATTTTCATATCTAGACTTTTGTGATTTTGTTATTCTTATTAACTAAATTTATTTTATATTCTTTTCTATTATGTATTGAGTTCATGTATTGAGTTGTGCCATCAAGTATTTTTCTGTACAGTAACGGATGCTACTGTGACTACCCAATAACTAGGTTTGACACTCGAATTTAAGTGAGGTATACATTAGGCATACCAGTTTGGAGAAATATAATATATTGTTTAAATTATTGTATTAATATGTTAATAGATTATATTATTAATTGCTTAATTCCATATAAGATTTTTAATCTTGTAAATCATTTTAATATTTTAAATTTAAACTTTAATATTTTTAATTTCCTAAGTTTAGATTATATATTAGTATTAAGGTTAATAACATTAATAATAATATTAAAGTTAGTATTATTTTTTTTTTTATTATTTTTTTTTTAAAGGAACGGTTATGATGCTTTGTATTAATCTTGAGCAAAATAAAATCTGATTACATTTTGAGCTTCTTTGTCCTGCTGCATTTCTTTGCTAAGGATGAAGCTGAAGCTTACAATTTTCTTCCTTGGATAGACCCCCACTGAGTTAATTTCGGGGATTTTCCCCCACTTGAAAATACAGACAAATTGATTTAGTAACAGGCAATAGAACATGGCAGAAGTTTATTTATGGAATGGGCTCCCATGATTCTTCATCCTCTTTCAACTTGATCCCAGCAGAGAGAGGGACAACTTTATTGGCTTCGATGTCCACCTTTTTATTATGAATTCTCAACACGTGATAGTACTTCAAGTCCTGGAAGCTGTTTTCCATACCTTTGATCCTGGTAATCAACCTTGCAAGATTGAGGTCCTGTACAGGGGTGTTGGTAACCATTGCATTTATAATGACTTGAGAGTCCCCCATGACAATTGCTTCATTTATGTCCAGTTCTTTGAGGATCTTGAGTCCTTGGAAGAGGGCCAAGGCCTCTGCTTGAATGCTGGTAGTGTAATCTAGTCCCCAGGCATAGGAGTGAATTTTTTCCCTGGATTGATTTAAGACAACACCTCCTGCACCAGCTTTGCCCGGATTTCCCTTTGCTGCTCCATCAAAGAAAAGAAAGTCCCTTGCTTGCGATTTAAGCCACTCTTGAAAGTCATTCTCGGATTTTCTTATTTTCCATTCTTTGAAAATGAGGGCTTTTTTGACTGCTAGCTGAAATTGGAGTTCTAGCGTTGATCCCCATGCTATATCCTATTATTTGAGGTTGGTGTCATCTTTTATATCAATCAGGCATTCCTTTATGTGACTTTTTATCTTGATTTCCAGGACTTTGTGACTCTGTTTTGTGTCTCTAAATATTCGTTTGTTACGCTCTATCCATAATTGCCAACGGATGATTTTTGGGAGGGCAGCCATGTTGCCTTGATAATAAGATTTTTAGGGGGAGGACCTTGGAATTTGATTGACCATTCAACGAAAAGATCAATGGTGGAGAAAGGGACAGTGAAATTTGGGTCCAGATCATGAGTAAAATAGGTCCAGATCTGCCTGGAGAAACTGCATTCTAGCATTAGGTGGATTGTTGTCTCAACGCTTTCATTACACATAGGACACATGGAAGGGCCATGGAAGCCTTTTTTCTACAGGTTTTCATAAGTTAATATTTTCCGGTGACAGAGGACCCAAGCAAAGAAATCAACCTTGTGCCATGAGGGCTGGTGCCAAATGCCTTTCCATGGAGTTGGGTTCGAAGGGACGTGAGGTTTCTCATTCAATTTGGCATACCCCTGTGCGACTACATAACCTTTGACTTTTGGCCCCCAACCTATCACGTCTCTCTTCCTCGATTGCGTGGGAGCCAATCCTTGGAGGGCGTCTAACAGTGTGCTCCACTCCGCGTTCAGGTTGTCCGACACGTTTAATTCCTTCCAGCCTGCCCAAAACCAATTATTCCAACATCAAATATCCCACAGAGATTTCATTCCTTCTCGTCCATCCAACAATGCAACAAGTTAATGGAGGTTCTGGCTTCTATTGGCTCTTTGTTCATGATTCTATCTGACTAGATATTGATTTTCTTACGGTTGCCTGGTATCCAGTAGGATTGGGCGATGATTAGAGTTGCGGCTCTATCATAGATTTGGAGGAATGTCGAATTAGGCAGGTGAATCACATTTTTTAAGCATCTGGATCTTGAGCCTTTGAAATATTTTTTCCAGAGCACCTTTTGAGCCCAGCCAGGATTGGGGGCGATGATCCTCCACACGATTTTTGCAGCTATTGCTACATTTTGTTGACGAAGATTTTTAAAATTTATTCCTCCTTCACACAATGGCTTGGAGATGATATCCCAGCTGACCAGAGGGATCTTTTTTTCATTTTGTTTCCCTCCCTTCCAAAAAAACCTCCTTATGTATTCCTCCATTTTGTTTAGAATGGATGCCGAAGCGAGGAGACCTGCAAATTGGAATAGGGGCAAGCTGTTGAGGACAAATTGTATTAAGACTATTTTTCCTGCAGCATTCAGCCAGGAATATCCCCAGGCTTGAATCTTTGCCTTGAACTTTTCTAACTGAGGAAGCCAATCTTTGTTGGTTGGTCTCTTTTGAGAAAATGGGAGGCCCAGGTATTTAAAGGATGACCAGGAGGAGGAAGCTTCGAAGGCCAAACATCTGGATAAGGCAGCTAGCAGTCTAGGCGAAGTGTTCCAACTGAAAATATGGCATTTGCTCTTGTTAACAACACTGCCTGAAGCTTCACTAAATTCATCCAGGACCTCTTTAAACTTTGTGGCAGAGGGAACAGAGGCGAGACCAAACAACAATGTATCATCTGCAAATAAAGCATGATTGATATTTTTGGTTCCTCTTGCAATGCGCAGACCATTAATTTCCTGATCTTGCAACTTTTTATCTAGCAGGAAGCTGAGGGTTGAGGCCTGGATGACAAAGAGCAGGGGGGATAGAGGGCACCCCTGCCTGAGTCCTCTTGAGGCTTTAAAGAAGTTTGTGTCTATTCCATTAACAAGAGGAGCTATCCATGGCTCCGAGATGCAAGCCTGGATCCAATTAATGAAGTTTGTTCCAAAACCTAGCTTACACATAACATTCAAAAGGAAGCTGTGATTGACTCAATCAAAATAATTTGCTAGATCAAGTTTGATCACCATACCTTGGCCTTTTCGAAGTAGACTTGAGTGTATTTCTTCCTGGACCAGTAGAAAGTTTTCCACGATCTGCCTTCCATGGATGAAGCCTCCTTGATTCTCTAGAACTATTTTGGGGAGGATAAACTTCAATCTGTTTGCAATTACTTTGGTGATCAATTTGTACCCTGTATTACATAGAGAAATCGGCCGAAATCTATTGAAGTTATTGGCACCTTTTTCTTTGGGTATGAGAGCTAAAAACACAGAATTGGTACTGCCTCCAATTTTCTGAATATTTTGGGATTTTTTAACCATTTTGAGTAGATCTTTTTCAATAATTGGCTAGCACGTTTGGATGAATCTAGCAGAGAAACCATCCGTCCCAGGGGCCTTGTCCGAATCCATGTCGAAGAGCGACTTTTTCACCTCATCTTTAGTGACTTTGGCCTCCAGAGATTCATTGATTCACTGAGAAATTACATAGGGTATATTAGCTAACAGCGTCGGGTAGTGACTTGGGTCCTTGTCTTCACTATATAGATTCTGGAAATGGGTAAACGCAGCTCTTTTTATATGCTCAAAATCCTTATGGACATCTCCGTCCTCTTTAATTTCTGAGATAGTATTGAAACATTTCCTTGCCTGTGCTTGTTTATGAAAATAAGCAGTGTTCCTATCCGCTGCTTTGAGCCAGAGATTCCGAGATTTCATTCTCCAATACTCTTCTTCAGCTATACAGGCCTTGTGATATTTCTGTTGTAAATGGGTTTCTTGTTCTAATGAGTCCTTTGTAGGCATTGCGTTTTCCATACCATTATGATGAGAGACAAGAGCTGCTTTAATGGTTTTCCTTATTGTGGCTGGGTTGGACAGTGTTTTGGCCCATCTTTTTAGGGTTCTTTTCACCCTTCTGAGTTTTTCCTCCCAAATATAGAATGGCGATTCTTTGACTAGGTGGTTCCAACATTCCTTGACTGATTGCAAGAAATCATTCTCCTTTACCCAAAGAGGGCTGAACCTAAAAGGGATGGGGCCCAGATCATGATGAGCTAATAGATCTAGTTTTATGGGCTTATGATCAGAGATGTTGTTGGCAAGAATATACATTCTAGGCTCTAATCCTAGCAACAGAAAGGAGATTTGAATGATAAACCTGTCTAACCTGGCAACAATGTGGCCAGGGCCCACTCTTTTATTAGACCAAGAGTACTTACCTGAAGAGGGTTTGATGTCCAGCAAATCCCAGTCTTGCACTATGTCCTCCACCCATTCTCTAGCTGGATCTCTGACTATGTTGCCTCCCCTTTTTTCTGATGGGTGTAGGGTAAGATTAAGATCACCAACAATTATTATGTTTTCCAGGTCTGTCAAATCTACTTGCTGTCTTAGAGAGTCCCAACAGTCTTTTTTTTCCCCAACGTTGACTGGAGAGTAAACATTGAAGAGACAGAACGTTTGATTAGTATCCAGGTTCTGCATTTTCAGCATCAACCAATGGATATTCCTGGCCTCGAATAGAACTATAAATTTATTGGCATTCCAAAGAGTACCTATTCCTCCTGAGGCGCCCCGGGCAAAGATTGCTCTTGCTTCGCTTTTATTCCAGACTTTCTTGCTTGTTTGAAGGAAGGCTATGTCTTCCAGCTTTGTCTCCTGGACGAGCAGTAGATCTGGGGTTTCTCTTCGGATTAGACTTCTGATGGCTTCTTCTTTAATTTTTCTCCCCATCCCTCTGCAGCTCCAGGAGATGACCTTCATTATTTATGCTTCATGTGGGTTCCCTTGGAGCCTTGGGGCAGATTTTTCAAAATCTTTAGCTTTGAAGCTAGCATTTTCTCCAAGGTTGGCTGACTTCCCTGGAGTTTTTCTTTGTAAGTCTCCTGCTCCCTTTTTTCCCTGTCTATTTTCCAGCCTCTTGTTGATCTTCTTACCGGTGTGTGGGATTATCCTATTTCTCCTTCCTCTTCTGATTCTCCAGTTTCCTGCTCTTCTTCTTCATCTTCTACGTTCATGCCTTTTGGACTTGTTCCTCTTAGTGAGGCCGAGGGAGCTTCTTCCTCGTCCTCTGGGACCGTGTCTTTGGGGTTTTCAACTTCTTTGGGAGAAGCTGGGGGTGTGCTTTTCCTTGAGGATTCTGGCTTTTGGATCTCTACCTCTGAGGTGTCTTCTATCGGTTGGCTTAAAAGGTCAAATTTGTTTTCTTACGCCTTTTTGATAGGGGGCCTCTGGGTATTAACCAGAAAATTGCCTTTGCCAGATGGTCCACCCTGTTTCTGCCCCTTGTGATTGGCTCTAGCTCATCTTACTTGGTTCCAACCCTCTTCGTTGCCTTTCTCTAGCTCTGGGTTAGTCGGGAAATTTCTAGCGAAGCGCCCATACAAGTGGCATTTCCTGCATTTCAATGGCAGTTGTTCATAATCCAAGATTTTCACATGGGACCAGCTGCCGACTTTGATTTTGATTGCTTTTGGTAAACCCTCCTCTAGATCTACCTCCACACAGATCCTGGCACAATCGTACTGATCCTTGTTGCTTGCCCGATCTATGAATTTCCCGAGGGAGTTGCCAATGTGTTTCAAGGAGTCCTAGTTCCAACAGTGAGCCGGTAGATTTGGGAGATGAACCCATACTGGAACAGCCTTGGGAACATCTACTGCTGGGTCAAAATCCGGGGTCCATTTTTTCAGGTAGAGACCCTGAGGACCCAAGAAGTACAGTCCATTTCGAAAGATCAGGTCTTTGTCCTCTCTGGAGGTAAATTCGAAAAGAAAATACCCTCGCCCTAGAAAGTAAGAGGTAACGCTTTGACTGATCAGGGGCGCCCAGTTCCTATTAACCCATTGCTCTGTAGTTTTCGGGGAGGGCCAAAGTCTCGTGAATTGGGCAATAAGACCCCGATTTGCCAGCGACAAAGCTACTTGCATGGGGGTCTCCGGAGGCAAAGAGATCTCTGGAATTTCATCTAATTTCTTGACGAATTTGGAGGCATCATTTCTTTTTTTCGGAGGCAGGCCTGCTAAGAGCTGATTAAATGCATCTACGGCAGGACCGGAGGGCGGATCTTGGCCCTGAGACTCCATCAGGCTTGATGTCGGTAGCCACAAGGGCAGCTCAGCAGAGGTCACACCCTAGCCAGAAGGACGTTTGGCTGCCTTGGATCCGATTAGATCTGAAGCAGGAAGGTCCGCAGAATGCAACAGCGAACAGTGAGGAGGAACTCAGGTTTAGAGCCCACAAAGGGCGGGACGCGGGGAGCCGAGGCTCGCGAAGAAGACCTGGTTGCGCTCAGCGACTCGCTCTCGAATCTCACCAAAGTTAGTATTAATATTAACATTAAAGTTAATAAGAAATTATTTCTTACTGAGATAAGTAAACAAAGTCTTTAAAAATGATATCTAACTTGTGCAAAATTGATTGTTGTTTTAAAATTATAAATTTAGATAAAGTTGAAGAAAACCAATTTTCTCCCCACCACAACACTTAATTAACTTTTGGAGTTTTATAATATATATTCAATAATTTTATATTAATTATTGTAATTTAATATTTATACAATTTTATTGAATAAAATACATTTTTATTTTTAAGTTGAATGAATGAATGATAGTTTAAAGACCATTAAATTAAAAATAGTGTATGGGACTACCACTTCCTTGTTTTTGGCTTTTTGCAATTCAATCTTTTTCTTGTTCAAATTGATAATGAGCTAACCCAAATTTCTCCTTACTCAAAAGATAATGTCAAGGAATTGAGGCTAACATACTGCCATAAGTGTGTCTCTGGTGTCTTTGAAAGCATCACATTCCAAAATTAAATGTTTTCCCCATTTCACTGCCCAAAAGTGCAAAAAGTATCAAAGCTTCTTTAGGTCTCTTCCACTGTCCACTTTCACACCGAAGTTGATGTGAGTTAATTCTTAATTGAGCAATAAAAATATTTTCTCTCGACAGAATGTTGACTCCAATGTACTCTTTTTATTAGAGATCACAAATGAAGTTGAATACTAGAACATAGTCATTTTTCTTTCCACTTAACTCTTTTACCCATATAAACTTAATTCCCCTAAACAATTAAAAAATTTCTCACTGGACAAATTTATTTTCAAAACGGGTGGACCAATACCACTACTACTGTCACGCTCTTTAGTTGACACACATTAAATGCGAGTTCTTACCCAGCCACACCAATATCGTCCAGCCGACGTCTCACGTGCGACGTGGCTACCATTGGGCCAAGAGAGAGGTGAGTCACGGTCGCTTCCAATTCAATCTACATATCCAATTTCATTTGGTTTCAATAAGAGTATGAAAAGAGTCGCGATTGAGTAGAAGTATGGGAAAGAAAATGTGCGGTGACGAGTGTGAAAAGAGTGACGGTTGAGTAGACAATCATGTCGAATTAATAGCATTATATATATAATGTTCTCACAGTGTTCTCACTCAAAAGATAATGTCAAGGAATTGAGGCTAACATAGTGTGATAAGTGTGTCCTTGGTGTCTGTGAAAGCATCACATTCCAAAATGAAATGTTTTTCCCATTTCACCGCCCAAAAGTGCAAAAAGTATCAAATCTTCCCAAGCTTTTTTAGGTATGTTCCACCGTCCACTTTCACACCGAAGTTGATGTGAGTTAGTTCTTAATTGAGCAATAAGAATCTTTTCTTCCGAGAGAATGTTGACTCCAATATACTCTTTTTACTGGAGATCACAAGTGAAGTTGAATCCTTGAACATAGTCTTTTTTTCCACTTAACTATTTTCCCCATATACACGTAATTCCCCATAAACACTTAAAAAACTTCACCCTGACCAAATTTATTTTCAAAACGGGTGGACCAATACCACTACTATTTTTTTAGATGGGAGGGGCTAGTTCCCACAAGAAGCGATATTGGCCCTCTTTTTTCATTTACATATATACATATAGTCACATAGCTGTCACATAGCTGTATACATCACATCGACAGTCACATCGTAACACATTATCTCCGATATATCGCTGACCACGCAGCAACACATTGACACGAATTGATCGCGAGTGAGGTGAGAAAAAGTCAACAACCCCCACCGCGCAATCCATGCACTCGGGTGCATAACCAATACCACTACTATTGTCACACTCTTTAGTTGTCACACATAAAATGAGAGTTCTCACTCAGCCACACCAATATCGTCCAACGGACGTCTTCGCGTGCGACGTGGCTATAATTGGGCAAGAGAGAGGTGAGTCACGGTCGCTTCCAATTCAATTATACATATCCGATTTTATTTGGCTTCAATAAGAGTATGAAAAGAGTCGCGATAGAGTAGACGTATGGGAAAGAAAATGTGCGGTGATGAGTGTGAAAAGAGTCACGGTTGAGTATACAGTCATGTTGAATTAATTGCATTTTAAATTAGTTAATTAATATATATATGTCGAATTAATTGCATTTTGAAATTATATTATAATTATATATATATATTATATATACTTGCCACATAAATAGTAGTTTTAAATTTTTAAAACTGGAAAGTTAACCCGTCATATAGCGAATTAAATCTTTAATATAATAATAAAAAATTAACATAAAATTTTGAATTCTTTATAATTAATTATATTATTACAATTTTATAGAAAACTATAAATCTTATATAAGAATTTAATTGAAGTGTAATTAATTTTTATAATATTAATTTAGTCAAACACAACACACAAGCTTGATGGTAAATATTGTGAGTTTTAATGAATTTAGTTAATTTATAATTTTTTTAATAAAAAGTTTGTTTTTCAAAGGATTTATCTATTTTGATTTGAATTCATATTAATGCATTATATTTATTGTTTGCAGGTTATTTGTAACTATGAAGTTACCAAGTTGTCAATGAGCTAGAGGAGAAGAGAGGAATTTTTTTTTTATTTAAAAGATCTTCACACACATTTAAGAGTTTTCTAGTTTGTAAGTAAGTTGGGCAAGTATATTCCTTCTAGTTCATTTTACAAATTTATTTGACACATAAAAAACTAGTTTTATTTACTTATCATAGTAACTTTTAATATATCATAGGTTGAATTAAATTAAAATAAAAAACATTATATAATTTCAAAGTAGAATTCATAATATATTAGATTTTAATATATCATAGTAACTTTTAATATATGATGGGTTGAAATTAAATTAAAATAAAAAATATTATATAATTTCAAAGTAGAATTCATAATATATTAGATTTTAATATAATATATGTAAATATATATTCAATTTATAGTTCGGAGGGTTAGCTCAAGTGGTCAAAAGCCAAAAGTGAAGTTCTTTGATATTGTTGCCCATTGTTGTTGATCACCGGTTTGACTTTGTTTGATTCCCTTAAAGTTAGGCATCTCACAAATAAAAAAAATGCAATTAATTATACGAATCTATATAATATTACAAAATGTATAATTAGCATCTCATATGTTCCAAATTGGTTTGGTTCATAATTAGCATCTCACAGGTTCCAAACTAGTTTAGTACTATAAGAATCTATATAATATTACAAAATGTATAATTAGCATCTCATATGTCCCAAATTGGTTTGGTTCATAATTAGCATCTCACAAGTTCCATACTACTTTGATACATCTTGCTGATACATCTACATCTATCTAACCTCTCTATCAACTATGTCTAGTTGATACATTTTCATTTTCTACTGTTAACTGACAAGAGTATTGTCCATCATATTTATATGAATTTCTAGTGTATTTTATTCATTACAAAAATAAGAAAAAATATATCTAATATATATAATTAGAATGGAAGGGTAATCTTAGAAAGACATTTGTCATAAAAAAATTACTTGAGATTAAAATATATATATATATATATATATATATATATATATATATATATATATATATATATATATATATAATCTTGACTGACAAGAGTGTCCATCAAATTTATACCCTGAATTTGATTGACTATACTTTGTAGTAATACAAAATCAAGAGTTGAAGTTTAGATGCTTAGAAAGGTGTTTTGAAGAGGATTGCAAGTAGGCGAGATGTGTTATCGCTACGGTTTACTAGTTCACATTGATTTGTTCACCGCCATGACAAGTTCAGGGGGGGTTCAGAATCCCCCTCCTTTGGAGAAGCAGTTTCGGGCAAAGGCAAGGAACTCGAAGCTTCATTCTTCATGAAACTTACTGTAGAATTTTTTAGAATTTTTCTACAAATCAGCTAGCTCTAATACCATGTAGAAATTTCCCACCTGTAGATCAAGCTGGTAATGCAATGTACTAAAGCAAAACACTTGGTCTACTTCTAAAAACAATTTAGCAGAAGCTTAATCAACCATGAGCAACATCAATAAGAACACATATAAATGATAAGAAGGAATCAACCTCACATAACATAGAAGAATTAACCCGGGGAAAGCACCTGCCTAAAACCCCATCTCTGTATTATCATACAAGTGGAAATATAGTTTGGATTACACAAAGCCTTAGCTCAGAAGCTAACCAACTCTCAACACAATCCCTCTACTGCTCATAGATAGTCAAAGGCTTCTCACAAACCTTCTCCTCTACCCTCCAAGCCTCCTATTTCCTTGTGCAGTTTCCTTGGGGTCTAGTGCTGCCACCTATGTGAATTGGCCTCTTCACACACTGAGTCACTAACCTCTGATATAACTGCACAAACCTGAAGGAGATAAATCATCATCATGGATGAGCTTCCTTTATAAGAAAAATATTCATCAAACTGACAGTACACTGTCCCTTCTTTGATCTCAACTGGGTCTCTGTCTGAACTGCCATGCATCAGTTATCCATGAGAGAATACTTAGTTATCTGAAAATAACAGTTGTCACACGCATGCAAGCATTAACAAACGGTATCTCATTAATTTAACAACTTGTTAAAATAATCTAACTGAACTTGACTAAGTTAAACTAACTCAACTGATCCTCTCAATATAGAACTCATCCTTAATTCCTCAATTAGTGGAGCAAATCAAGGACACATTCCCAATCAGTGGAGAAATTATTGCATGTTCTTACAAAGACTTCAAGTTTGACTTTTCTTAACTAATTAACTCATGGAGAATTAATTAATTAATATTCAAACTGTTGGTAAGACGAAATTCGAATTTTACTTCCTATTTTAGACCAGGGACTGTCTAAAAATAGGAATCCAGCTTGAACTGCTAAAAATAAAACTTCTATTTTTAGCACTTCCATTTTTCATTCCCTATTGCCCAATCCCACACTAATGCCCAAATTACTATTTTTAGTAGTGCTATTTTTAGCACTTCTATTTTTAGCAATTTCTTGTTGCCAATTTTCAACACTCTCTCTCAACAAGAAAGGCTTCCTCTTGAACTCGATCTTGTGCCTCTAGAATGTTCTGCATGAAACACATCTACCAAGTGTGGTTGTGTTGAAGCCTCGAAAATTGGGTATACAACAAAGGGGATACCCACCTGGTCCGGACCTTGGTTAGCAGCTCCTTTTCCGTTTGGTGTAGTGGGTCCGACTGGGGATATGGGACCAGTTTCGCAATTTATGCATGTGTGTGTTGAGAATTGATATTTCCTTCTTAATAATTTCTAAGTAAAATGCTTTGAATCTAAATCTAATGTAATTTTATTCTAATGAATAGAAATATCTAATTCTAAAACTAACCCGAGATTTAATCTTTATGTGATTTAAAATAATTTCTAATGGAAATTGGTAATAAAGATCATTCAATTGCTATGAGAAAATAATTCAATAAAGATAAATTGTTTCGTATAAAAAGTTAGATGAAACAATTGTGAAAAACATATCGCATAATAAGTCAATTCATATATTAAGCATAAATAAATAGCTATCACCGTACAGAAGTGCCAAATGATAAGTCAAGCATTCAAGCATTCATATATAAATAACTGAACATGAATATCACCTTAACACATAAGCAGAAATCGTTAAGAGATAAAAGTACCATTTATAACTAGTTCTACTCATGAGCTTCAGCAATAATGATTTATCTCTTCTTAATTCAACATCTACTAAGAGTACAAAAGTGCAATTTCAGTAGTAGATATTAAATGTAGATATCAATAAATCATGTTCCATTCATTCATCAAAACCTCCTCGGAGGGTGCAAAAGTGCATGTTTTGAGGACAAGTTTTTGACAAATTTCAGGACCCTTCTCTAAATGTATGAGAAGGGTTTAAATACTACTAGCTAAATCTAAAAATTAATTTATTAAAAAAATGTAGGATGTGGTTTAAATGACCGTCCTCATTTTAGGCAAAAATAAAGCAAAATTAAAACTAAAACTGAATATAAAACTAAAACTGGTAATTAACTATCTATGTATCTATTCCTTGTAGTCGCAAGCATCCAACGTTTGCTTGAGGAGAGTTGGTTGGCCGGCCTTCAACTTTAGTTGTCCTGCGAAAACGGAATCGACAAGTGCTGGTGCCATTTTCTCAGCAAAATTAATGATACATTTGAGAGTCATGCACTGGCTGTGTGGTTTTACCAAGTACGTCCAGTTAGAATCCCAATTCAACTTGGTTAACCTTCTGATGGACTCTACTCTTTCTTGAACCTTTTGTCTCCAGCTTGTTTGTAGATGTTGTACATTTGGTAGAAATTTACATACCACTTGAGGATACCCCTGATAAATACCACTAGTTTTTAGAGTTCAATTTTAGCCTTTAGCCTTTAGCACTTTTTTCTACAAATTTCCGAGCTTACAGGTGATTGAGCGATTAGAGACTTTCGTTCTCAAGGGGTTTTTCCTAGTGCATCTGAAACTGCCTCCGTTTCTTGATGCAAGCTTCCCTGGTGCTATTTTTCGCCTCTTGTGCGTTTTTTGTTAGAGGATATAAACCTTAAATTTTCTGGAAATAACGACTCCATGAGTTCTTGGTTCTGAGTTTTAAATTCTCTATCCGTTATGTCAGGACAATCTAGTAACCATTTGACCATGTTTGTGTATGGAAGAATTTTGGGCCTTGCCGCTATCTGGTGCAAGAACAAACATGCTAGTTCTGTAATTGATGCCTCAGACGACCCGCATGAATCTTCAATTGTTGTAACCTCCATTACTCTAGGATTTTCTTCCTCAAGTAGGATGTGCATGCTTTCCCAAGTAGTAACACCGGCATCTCTGTTACAGGTGGTGTCTGTGTACAAGGGCATCATTTCTTTGTCTTCAGAACTTGGAGCTTTTCCCTTCTTTCCCATAATATTCTAAACACTGCTATGTATACTTCTCTACTCTTCGCTCCTACAGTTTACAAATGAGGTAAGAGTAATGATAAGGAAAAGGTGACGGGAAAGCTTTAAATGTCAAAAACATATAAATATATCACCCTACGTGAAATGGCCCTTCGATAAGATCAAAACTATATTTCATTAATGATTACCAACTAACTCATTAATTATCATTAACACGCATAACTAGGCATTGGTTTATGGGAAAAACGTTTTCGAATGACGAGCCCTGAAGATCTGCGATAAGGTGATTTTGCGATTTGTTCGCAATATCGCAGATCACAATATCGCTAATCCATTGCATGTGGCAATCATTCATTACTATGTGTTTCCTGCGATATGTGATTTGTGAGACACACCATCACATATCGGCGGTTTGAGGTGTTTGACCTTGAGGCACATGAAAACTACGATGCGATGAGTGTCTTTAGTGTGTGATTTCGCATCGCGATTTCGCAATCTTAAGATTTCTGTTTGTAGGATGGCATCCATTACCCTTTTGCGATGCAACGCTTTTTATTAAGGGAATGGTTTTGTTCAAACTTATCATAAAACTTAAGTCTTTTTAAATTTTACGGGTATTTTCCTAAGTTTATGATAGTAAGTTTTATTCAAAAAGGGAATACAAGCACTAATTTATTTTTTGAATTTTTTGAATAAGGGTCCCCACTTATTTAGTATTAGCGATAAAACTAAATAAGAAGGGGGGTTGTTGCTGGCCACAACGATTGGAAATTCACTTGGAAGAACCAGTTATCTCTGCTTTTCTTTTGAATTTTCAAAACTTCCAAAAAAGAAAGCTTTTCCAGAAAATCAAACTTTATTATGGAAAGATAAAGTACACCATGCTTTCAGCTATCAATGATAGTTTGTTTCTTCTATGTTAATTTTGGTTATTTACTTCCTAGAGCTAGTCATTGTATTTACATCAGTTGCTACTTGGTTTATAAAAATAAAAACAAAGCCTTCTTTGTAAATCAGTTTTAAATATGCTCATTTGTCGTAGGTAGAGCCTCTGCTGCCATTAGACATTTATAGCCTCGACAGGGTTACCTGTTACCCAGAAATGATCCTGTATCCTACTTGGAGAAATATACGATTTTCAAAGAGAAATCCATATCCACACTTATTGCTTTTATTTTCTTTTAATATTTAAAGAAAAATGCCTTAGTTTGGTAGCCAAATTATGACAGTGCCATTCACTTGATTTATAACTTTGTTGAACAAGCTGGCTCGTGATGAGACCCATTGTCTCTTGATTGCAACAATCTCGAGTCATTGCCCTGTTGTGGTATGCAGTTTTGGCAAAGTCAGCAAGCTATAATATCTATGATCATGATAAGTCAGCTCATGATGAGACCTCTTATTCTTTAAGTCAAAGTGTATCGCTGGATTATTCCTTGAAGGTCATAATTCCCTAGGTTGGGAGGAAGTCATTGTTTCCTTAAGAATAGCTCTGGACGACAATTGTAGAGTTTTTGGAAAGAGCTTTTCTACAAAGAATCTTTGTTTTGTTATTGATACCTTTCATTTGGCTGATATAAAACAAATTCCCACTAAAGGTCATTTTTTTATCAAAATTTACAAGGTTGAAACTAATATCATTTTCAGGCTTATAGCTTTTGACTATATCTTTCAATAATAATGACCAATTTTCTAAATTAGTTCTATTTATACAAGTGAAAAACAAAATCTAAAATAAATACTAGTCTTTTTCATGAATTTCAAATGTAACCGTTTACAACTGGTTTTACTATTAAACTAAAGGAAAAACTAATTTACAAAAATAGAGGAAAAATCTCCTATGGAAAGTATTTTTTGAGGATCTTCCCGTTAACAGGTAAAAACTCTCTTTTTCCTGTTAAATCCTGTAACATAAAAGTAGACGGACCTATGATTTCTGCAATTTGGAAAGGGCCAGGCCACATTCGTTGGAATTTCGTATGTTTGTCCTTTTCTTCATGAGCCTTATCCCATTTTAAAACTAAATCTCCAATCTGAAAGTCCTTTTTGGATATCATGTTTGAATCAAAAGAAGCTTTTACTAACGTTTGGTGATGAGCATGAGTTATTTTAGCTTGTTCTCATTGCTCTTCTAGCTTAAGGATTTGTAGTTGCCTTAGTTGTAAGGAAGAAGTTGGTGTTTCGTCAATAGATTGAACTAAGGCCAAAGAGGGAATCGCTAGATGAGTTGGAAGGACCACTTCTTTCCCATAAACTAAATTAAAGAGAGAAGTACGAATGGAGGCTTTTTGCGTGATTTGGTCTGCCCATAGAGAATATATTAAAGATTTGTGCCAATTCTTATGATTTTGATCGATGGTTCACTTAATGATTCTCATTAAGTTTTTATTCATTGATTTAGTTAATCCATTCCCCTGTGGGTAATAATTGGTAGAGTATTTAAGTTTAAAACCTCTTTTGAGCACAAATTCAGTCATAGTATTGCTAAAGAAATACGATGCATTATCAAACATTAAAGTAGAGGGTAAACCAAACCTGGTGATTATGAACTGATCTATGAAATCAATGATGTGTTCGGCATTAGCTGTCTTGAGAGGAACTGCTTCTAACCATTTAGTAAAATAATCTGTAGCTATAAGGATATGCCTATGCTGTTTAGAAGAGTGAGGAACGATCTCACCTATTATATCCAATCCCCATTGATTAAAGGGTTGATCGATATTGACTAGCTGCAAAAGCAACGATGGTTTCTTTTGTCTTCCAGCAGCAGTTTGACAAAATTGACATTTCCTTACATAGCTATGCGCATCTTTGAATAGTGTAGGCCAATAGTACCCTGTGCACAAGATTTTATGTGCTGAAGTATCTCCAGCATAATGTCCACTTGCTGGTCCATCGTGGAGTTCTCGCAACACCTTTTTAGCTTCAGATTTCTCAAGACATCTAAGGAGAATAGAATCATAATTCATCCTAAAAGGTACATTGTTTACAAGTTGATATTTCTTAGCCTTCAACCTTAGGGCTCTTTTCTTTGTATAATTGAGGTTTGAAGGAGCATATTCGTTCTTTAGATAAAATATGATATTAGCGTATAATGATTCAATATCTTTTAGGCTTACCTCATACATTTGTACTTTTGTAGATGGTGTTTCAGAAATAAGCGATGCTCCAGCTAGAATTGTGCAAAAGCCTTGACCTTTTACAATATTTTCTGGTTTAGTTTCAGCGTCGTATTCTTGTAAGGCAGTAACCCAATTGGCTCTTTTCTCACCCACGTCTTTCTATACTAAAAGATTTCTTACCGCTGGAAATGGTACTATGATTTTTGTATGGGTTTTAAGCAGAAAGGATCTGAAATGTTTGATCGCTTTGAAAACAACATAAGCTTGTTTCCCGACATCTGAGTAATTTAATTAAGCCCCTTGTAGATTTGAACTGAAAAAGGCAATCGGGGCTTCCACCTTGTCTTCATTTTCTTGAGTGAGTATCGCAGCATATGATCTATCAGAGGAAAATGTATACAAAATGAAAGGATCAGAAAAAATTGGAGGTGCTAAAGATGGGGCGTTTACAATTGCTTTAATCAGATTGAATGCTTCATATTCATCTTGGCCCCATTTGAATATTGAATTCTTTTTAATCATTTCTTGTAAGGGAGATACGATTCTTTAAAATTTGGGAACAAATCTCTTTACAAAGTTAGTATGGCCAAGGAAAGATTGCATAGCTTTCTTGTTGTGAGGCAAGGGTATTTCGGAAATCTCCTTGATTCTGTCAGGATCAATATGGATTCTAGATTTTGACACTATAAATCCAAGAAGTTTTCTTTCACTTAATGCAAAAAAGGACTTTTTTGGATTAAGTGAAATTCCATACCTTTGGCAACGTTGGAAGATCTGTTTTAAATCTCTGAGATTATTACCTCGTTTTTTGGAATATACAGTTATATCATCGAAGTAGATTACCACTGATTTGTTTACTAATCCCTTAAATGCAGTGTCCATGGCCCTTTGAAATGTGGTGTCAGCGTTGATCAGACCAAAAGGCATCTTTTTATATGCATAAGTGCCCCATTTGGTCCTGAACGTGGTCTTTAATTGATCATCGGGATGGACCAAAACTTCGTTGTAGCCAGAAAAACCATCCAAAAAAGACATTAATTCTGATCCTGCAACTGCTTGTAATATTTTCTCCATGGGAGGCAAAGGAAAATTATCTTTTTGGCAGACTTTGTTAAGATTTCGAAAGTCAATGCAAATTCTAATGTCTCCGTTTTTCTTTCTTATGGGCACCATATTGGAAACCCATTTAGAATTTTAAACGGGAAAAATGATTTTGGCTTTCAATAACTTATTGAGCTCAGATTTGATCTGGTTTTCTAGATTAGGATGGATCTTTCTTAGCTTTTGCTGGACAGGTTTTCCATCGTTTATCATTGGGATAGTATGTTGAATGATAGAAGTGTCGTAAGTCTTAAGTTCATCGTAGTTCCAGGCAAAGACACTTTTATATTGTTTCAGGAGACGAAGATACGCTAATCTTTCTTCAAGGGCTAGGCCAAGCCCTAGACTGATATTTTGTGGCTTGGTATCATTTCCTAGATTTACTAATTCATAGTTCAGAGTTGAACTTTGAAGTTTTGAATTGGTAGATCTTTTGAATCGGTCTTTCAAATCATATAGGTCTTCTAATTTGACTACTGATTTTGGCATATCATTATTAGTGTTATCTTGTTGCAATTGTTTATCATGTTGATCCTCATCAATTATCTGATTGGTGTAAGATCCTTCTGATGTGAGGAAGCTTACAATATTAGGATCATCATTGAATATTCTCCAATTGGTAATGTTATCAGGAATCGAGGGTCTAAAGATTAATTCAATTGAAAATAATTCTGGGCTATAGTCTTCTGAGGGAATGAGCTTGGAAGCTACATTTGCCAAGAGGTCAGCACTAGCATTTTGGAGTCTAGGAATTGATGAAATATTGAATGCTATAAAATGTTCAGTCAGATCTTGTACTAAAGATTGATAATGCTTTAAATGAGCTGATAGAAAATGTATAGTATTTCGTACCTGTCTAATTACAATTTCAGAATCTCCAAAAACTTGTAGATATTTGATATCTAATCTGATTGCTTTGTATAATCCTTGGACTAAAGCCTCGTATTCTGAAGTATTATTGGTGCAATTGAACTCAAGTCTACAAGTTAGCATAGTTTTGTTTCCCTCTGGACTGATTAATGCGCATCCTGCTCCTGCTCCCTCGTTAGACTTAGAACCGTCAAAAAATAACTTCCAAAATAAAGATTTATTTACAGGACTATCTACGAAATTAACACATTTAGAACTATTTGTTTGAGAAAAAATTTCTTCTTGAGATAAAACAAAATGTTCTAAGTAAGGAGAAGTATGAGCATTAAAATTTCCTAAGAAAGAGTCAACAGAATAGTTGCCAATTATATTGTTGTTGTATGCTATAGGTTCATTTTCTCCTTCCAATTCTGTTATTATGTATTTTTGATGTCTTTCTCGCTCAATCTTTATCTGATTTGGTTACCATTGTAAGGGAGCCACATATGCGACCAATCGGTTGTAAAGTATCCATGAAGATTTTCAGACCAATCTCTGCTAATAATTAAGCCATAAAATTCTGGAATATGTACAACGAAAATGTCGATAACTTGACATACATTTGGGTTAGATGATAGACTTATGGTAACCTGATTTAGTTCACTGATCACTTCAACCTGCGACCGGTCGAGCTGAACTATGCGTACTGCAAATTTCTAAGGTTGAACGTTCAATTTTGCACATTTTGATTTAGGTAAGATATTAGATGAAGCTCCTGAATCCACTAAACAATTATGCAATTTTTTGTTGGAAACTTCATAAGTAAGAAGAAATGGGGGAGTATGAAATCTTGACCTTCCTCCAATTAGAGCGATATTGTTAGGATCAAATTTACTAGTCACACTAGTTAGAGGTCTTCTCATCTCATGGGAAGCTTGCGAGATTACAGCAGCGGGCAGAGGTGCAACAGGTATTGCATGCAATTCTTTCAAAAGTATCTTTAGCTAATGCTTTAACTTGCTCAATTCATAAAAAGTAATGTTAGCCCTAGTCTTTTTCATGACTTCTATGATATTATACTCCATCTCATCAGAAACAATCAATGTTTTAGATGGAGTTGGTGAATCTGTTTGGACTGGGCTTTTTGAGTCTCTTTGGGTGATGTTTTCTTACCTATGATTTTATCCTTAGACATTGAGCTTGCACTCTTCGGCTTAGCAGTAGGTTTTGGAGGATCGAGTTGATTTCTACTTCTAGTACTGACTGGCGATGCCTCTTGATCCTCTTCATCTGGTAGGATAAAATCCCACATACCCTGTACTTCTACAACTTCTTCTTCATCGGTAGGCTCTTCGTTAAAAATTTACTCTTCTTCTTCTTCTGATTCAACATTTGTAATAGCATTAGGAGGCTTTGAATCAGTCGAAGGATTTCTTCTATAAGGCTTGTATGGCTTTTTAGAAGAAGTCTCTGCTACTCGTTTCTTAATGTCAACCATTTCGTTAGACATGGTTTCCAAAAATTTCTGCAATCCTTCTAAATCGAATGGGTCTTTCGATTATTTTTTCTTTGGATCTTCTTTAAAAGTAACCTTCTTAGATTTTTCGTTCATCAACAACGTTTTTCTTTTCTAAGGCTATGATACGTTTCTCTACCGCTATTGCTTCCGTGATATTGTCAGCTAAAGTTGTTTTGTTAGCCCTATCAACAAAGATTGCTATGTTCGATGGTAGAGCAGATATGTACCATTCACTTTGAACTTCTTCACTAGGCTTGGAAGCGGTAGGAATTTTGTTGAACAATTTATTGAAACATGAGTTAAAATCTTTAATAGATTCCCTTGACTCAGCCCTAAGATTAGACAGGTCATTGATTAGTGTCACAGTAGACCTGTCATCACCGAACTTAGTCAAGAATTGTTCTTGGAAAATATCTCAACTAGTGATATATATGGATGGTAATGAGAAATACCATGATTCATCTACTCCTTGCAAAGTGTAAGGAAAGAGCCGGACAACAACATCTTCATTAGTAACCCCATTGAGATTTATAGATAACATAATGTTATTTATGTGTTCTTCTGCTAGCATGTCTGCTTCAGGATTAAACTTAGGCAGCCATTTTTCAGGATGGGTCGGTCTTTGACTCAAGGGCACATGCATTAAGACTGCCCCTAGGTTATTCCATGGAGTTTGGGCCATCGTTGAACTACTAACAGAGGAAAGCGCAAAAGATGATCCCTGCGGTTGGGAAGATGAAGATATTACAGTGCCAGATGATTGAGAAGGAGATGTCAAAGTTCCAATGGTCTGGTGGACAATAATCTAAAGTGGAGGGGTGGATGGTTGACTTCACGGTGGAGAGGTTGAGATGGATGATGATGACGAAAGAGTCTCACTATCGGACCCTTTAGGTGATTTACTTGCTCTCTTCCTTGTTGGTAGAGGTAACTCAATTGGTTCAATACTAAACTTTTCACTCTTCAATCTAGTGAGAGGATGAGAAGGGTTATATTGCAAAGTCACACTACCTTGAGATTTTTCAGATTTTTGGGGTGATATAGAAAATCGCTGAAGTTTATGGATCAAAGATTCAAATTCAGGAGTTTTAATAGTAGATTTCTCTGAAATGTTCGGGTTTGTGGCAGTGGTTGTTGTTTTATCGACTTCTTGCTCAAGATTTAAAGATTCTAAATGTGATGGAGAAGTTGGGGGAGATGGTGAGGGCGATTTACTCTTAGAATGGTATTTAGATTTGGATTTACTTGCCATTCAAAGCTCAGGCCCTCCTTCTAGCGCCAAATATGTTGAAGCCCCGAAAATCAGGTCTACAACAAGGGGGATACCCACCCGGTCTAAACCTTGGTTAGCAGCTCGTTTTCTGTTTGGTATAGTGGGTCCGACTAGGGATATGGGACTAGTTTTCCAATTTATGTGTGTGTGTGTTGAGAATTGATATTTCCTTCCTAATATTTTCTAAGTAAAATTCTTTGAATCTAAATCTATTGTAATTGTATTCTAATGAATAGAAATATCTAATTCTAAAACTAACCCGGGATTTAATCTTTATGCGATCTAAAATAATTTCTAATGGAAATTGGTAATAAAGATCATTCTATTGCTATGAGAAAAGAATTCAATAAAGATAAACCGTTTTGTATAAAAAGGTAGATGAAACAATTGTGAAAAACATATCGCATAATAAGTCAATTCATATATTAAGCATAAATAAATAGCTATCACCGTACAGAAGTGCCAAATGATAACTCAAGCATTCAAGCATTCATATATAAATAACTTAACATGAGTATCACCTTAACACATAAGCAAAAATTATTAAGAGATAAAAGTACCATTTATAATTAGTTCTACTCATGAGATTCAGCAATAATGATTTATCTCTTCTTAATTCAACATCTACTAAGAGTACAAAAGTGCAATTTCAGTGGTAGATATTAAACGCAGATATCAATAAATCATGTTCCATTCATTCATCAAAACCTCCTCGGAGGGTGAAAAAGTGCATGTTCTGAGGCAAGTTTTTGACAAATTTCAGGACTCTTATCTAAATGTATGAGAAGGGTTTAAATACTACTAACTAAATCTAAAAATCATTTATTACAAAAATGTAGGATGCGGTTTAAATGACCGTCCTCATTTTAGGCAAAAATAAAGCAAAATTAAAATTAAAACTGAATCTAAAACTAAAACTGGTAATTAAATATCTATATATCTATTCCTTGTAGCCGGAAGCGTTCAGCATTTGCTTGAAGGATAGTTGGCTAGCCGACCTCCGACTTTAGCTTTCCTGCCAAAACGGAATTGGCAAGTGTTAGCGCCATCTTCTCGACAGAATTAATGATACATTTGAGAGTCATGCACTGGCTGTGTGGTTTTACCAAGTACGTCCAGTTAGAATCCCAATTCAACTTGGTTAACCTTTTAATAGACTGTGCTCTTTCTTGAGCCTTTTGTCTCCATCTTGTTTGTAGATGTTGTACATTTGGTAGAAATTTACATACCACTTGAGGATACTCCTAATAAATACCACTGGTTTTTAGAGTTCAGGTTTTGCCTTTTGCCTTTAGCACTTTTTTCTACAAATTTCTGAACTTACAGGCGACTGAGCGATTAGAGGCTTCCTTCTCAAGGGGTTTTTCCTGGCGTATCGGGAACTGCCTTTGTTTCTCGATCCTAGCTTCCTTGGTGTTATTTTTCGCCTCTTGCGCGTTTTTTGTTAGAGGATATAAACCTTAAATTTTGTGGAAATAACAACTGCATGAGTTCTTAGTTTTGAGTTTTAAATTCTCTATCTGTTATGTTAGGACAGTCTAGTACCCATTTGACCATGTTCATGTATGGAATAATTTTGGGTCTCGCCGCTATCTGGTGCAAGAACAAACATGCTAGTTCTGTAATCGATGCCTCAGACGACCCGCGCGAATCTGCAGTTGTTTTAACCTCCATTACTCTGGGATTTTCTTCCTCGAGTAGGATGTGCATGCTTTCCCAAGTGGTAACACCGACATCTCTGTTACAAGTGGTGTCTGTGTACAAGGGCGTCATTTCTTTGTCTTCAGAACTCGGAGCTTTTCCCTTCTTTCGCATAATATTCTGAACACTGCTATGTATACTTCTCTGCTCTTCTCTCCTGCAGTTTACAAATGAGGTAAGAGTAATGATAAGAAAAAGGTGACGGGAAAGCTTTAAATGCCAAAAACATATAAAATATATCACCCTACGTGAAATGGCCCTTCGATCAGATCAAAACTATATTTCATTAATGACTACCAACTAACTCATTAACACACATAACTTGGCATTGGTTTATGGGAAAAACTTTTTCGAATGACGAGCACTGAAGATCTGCGATAAGGTGATTTTGCGATTTGCTTCGAAATATCGCTAATCCGTTTCATGTGGAAATCATTCATTACTATGTGTTTTCTGCGATATGCGATTTGCGAGACGCGCCATCGCATATTGGTAGTTTGAGGTATTTGACCTTGAGGCACATGAAAACTGTGATGTGATGAGTGTCTTCAGTGCATGATTTCACATCGCGATTTCACAATCTTAAGATTTCTGTTTGTAGGATGGCATCCATTTCCTTTTTGCGATGCAACGCTTTTTATTAAGGGAACAAATTTGTTCGAACTTATCATAAAACTTAAGTCTTTTTAGATTTTTCAGGTATTTTCCTAAGTTTATGATAGTAAGTTTTATTCAAAAAGGGAATACAAGCACTAATTTATTTTTTGAATTTTTGAATAAGGGTCCCCACTTATTTATTATTAGTGATAAAACTTAATAAGAAGGGGGGTTGTTGCTGGCCACAAAAGGTTGCTCCAGCAACTCTCAGAACAAAAAAAACTCCCAACTGACCGCTCTGTTGGGCTAGAAAGATACTCTGATGCTGAAGCTCTACCTCCTGCTGACAAGTGCTCCCTCTCTGACCTCTGCGCTACTGCAACATCTCCATGCATCTCGCACCATTTCACCCTTCTCTGTGCTACCCTGCACAGTGCAACACACTTGTGCCTCTCGCATTGTTGTAGCCTGCATGCTCTACGCTGTCCTGGGATTCCCTACACTATAGCTCTCTCTATCACTCCATCCGTAAATTTTCTACCCAATCAGTTAGTTCTTTCTACTCCACATCGAGGCTCCCGTAGCAAAGTCGAATCAAAGAGGTTGGGTACCTCAAGGATCCTGCCCCTCCTCCTTGGGACGATCACTCCATATAGCCCCACCTCCTACTTGGAGGTATGGATGCATGTGATCCCTCTGCCCACCTGGCTCAAAGTTTCCCCCTACTTGAGGTCTCTGCATGAGTAGATGTCTCTACTCGATCTCCTCTTAGCTTCTCTAGTTGTGGCTACTCCACAACCTCCTGAAGTTGCTGCACCAATCATGGCTCCTCCACAATTGTCTGAGACTTCTTCTAGCGCTGCATGTTGAGAGGTAATTTACTCTCCCTCTCAACCACCAAGTATCGAACGTTTGCCTTGCTCCTCAAGGCTTTGCATGCATCTTGTACCTCAAGTGCATACAGGTTCTTGGCTAGCACACCAATCTATTTCCACTTTCTCCCCGTCACAAAATTTTCTAGAAAAAGAGTTGATTTTAAATTAGTGATATCTCCCTCATCCAAACTTCGATTCAGCCTTTTTTTTTTTTTGGGTATTTTTCCACAAGCAATCCAAATCTACTATTTATTTCCGAAAATTTTGTACAGAAATTTTCAGATCTGCTCTGCAAACTCTCGGCCCAAAACTCAAAACTTTGAAATCTCCTCTCAGTATATTTCTCTCTCCTTGATCACCTGTGCTCTAATACCATGTAGAATTTTTTAGAATTTCTCTACAAATCAGCTAGCTCTAATACCATGTAGAAATTTCCCACCTGTAGATCAACCTGGTAATGCAATATACTAAAGAAAAATACTTGATCTACTTCTACAAACAATTTAGCGGAAGCTTAATCAACCATGAGCAGCATAAATAAGAACACATATAACTGATAAGAATAAATTTCTACAAACAATTTAGCGGAAGCTTAATCAACCATGAGCAGCATAAATAAGAACACATATAATTGATAAGAAGAAATCAATCTCACATAACACTGAAGAATTAACCTGGGGAAAGCACCTGCCTAAACCCCCATCTCTGTATTATCATACAAGTGGAAATATAGTCTGTATTACACAAAGCCTTAGCTCGGAAGCTATCCAACTCTCAGTACAATCCCTCTGCTACTCATGGACAGTCAAAGGCTTCTCACAAACCTTCTCCTCTACCCTCCAAGCCTCCTATTTCCTTGGTGTCTAGTGCTGCCACCTAAAATTTTCTAGAAAAAGAGTTGATTTTAAATTAGCGATATCTCCCTCATCCAAACTTCGATTCAGCCTTTTTTTTTTTTGGGTATTTTTCCACAAGTAATCCAAATCTGCTATTTATTTCCGAAAATTTTGTACAGAAATTTTCAGATCTGCTCTGCAAACTCTCGGCCCAAAACTCAAAACTTTGAAATCTCCTCTCAGTATATTTCTCTCTCCTTGATCACCTGTGCTCTAATACCATGTAGAATTTTTTAGAATTTTTCTACAAATCAGCTAGCTCTAATACCATGTAGAAATTTCCCACCTGTAGATCAACCTGGTAATGCAATATACTAAAGAAAAATACTTGATCTACTTCTACAAACAATTTAGCGGAAGCTTAATCAACCATGAGCAGCATAAATAAGAACACATATAACTGATAAGAATAAATTTCTACAAACAATTTAGCGGAAGCTTAATCAACCATGAGCAGCATAAATAAGAACACATATAATTGATAAGAAGAAATCAATCTCACATAACACTGAAGAATTAACCTGGGGAAAGCACCTGCCTAAACCCCCATCTCTGTATTATCATACAAGTGGAAATATAGTCTGTATTACACAAAGCCTTAGCTCGGAAGCTATCCAACTCTCAGTACAATCCCTCTGCTACTCATGGACAGTCAAAGGCTTCTCACAAACCTTCTCCTCTACCCTCCAAGCCTCCTATTTCCTTGGTGTCTAGTGCTGCCACCTAAAATTTTCTAGAAAAAGAGTTGATTTTAAATTAGCGATATCTCCCTCATCCAAACTTCGATTCAGCCTTTTTTTTTTTTGGGTATTTTTCCACAAGTAATCCAAATCTGCTATTTATTTCCGAAAATTTTGTACAGAAATTTTCAGATCTGCTCTGCAAACTCTCGGCCCAAAACTCAAAACTTTGAAATCTCCTCTCAGTATATTTCTCTCTCCTTGATCACCTGTGCTCTAATACCATGTAGAATTTTTTAGAATTTTTCTACAAATCAGCTAGCTCTAATACCATGTAGAAATTTCCCACCTGTAGATCAACCTGGTAATGCAATATACTAAAGAAAAATACTTGATCTACTTCTACAAACAATTTAGCGGAAGCTTAATCAACCATGAGCAGCATAAATAAGAACACATATAACTGATAAGAATAAATTTCTACAAACAATTTAGCGGAAGCTTAATCAACCATGAGCAGCATAAATAAGAACACATATAATTGATAAGAAGAAATCAATCTCACATAACACTGAAGAATTAACCTGGGGAAAGCACCTGCCTAAACCCCCATCTCTGTATTATCATACAAGTGGAAATATATTCTGTATTACACAAAGCCTTAGCTCGGAAGCTATCCAACTCTCAGTACAATCCCTCTGCTACTCATGGACAGTCAAAGGCTTCTCACAAACCTTCTCCTCTACCCTCCAAGCCTCCTATTTCCTTGGTGTCTAGTGCTGCCACCTATGTGAATTGGCCTCTTCACACACTCACTAACCTCTGATCTAACTGCACAAACCTGAAGGAGATAAATCCTCATCATGGATGAGCTTCCTTTATAGGAAAAATATTCATCCAACTGATAGTAAACTATCCCTTCTCTGATCTCAACTGGGTCTCTATCTGAACTGCCATGCATTAGTTATCCATGAGAGAATACACAGTTATCTGAAAATAACAGTTGTCACATGCATGCAAGCATTAACAAACTGCATCTCATTAATTTAACAATTTGTTAAATTATCTAACTGAACTTGACTAAGTTAAATTAAGTCAACTGATCCTCTCAATATAGAACTCATCCTTAATTCCTCAATCAGTGAGCAAATCAAGGACACATTCCCCAATCAGTGGAGAAATTATTGCATGTTCTCACAAAGACTTCAAGTTTGATTTTCCTTAACTAATTAATTCATGGAGAATTAATTAATTAATATTCAAACTACTAGTAAGAACAAATTCGAATTTTACTTCCTATTTTAGACCAAGGACTGTCTAAAAATAGGAATCCAACTTGAATTGCTAAAACTAGAACTTTTATTTTTAGCACTTCCATTTTTCATTCCCTATTGCCCAAACCAGCACTGATGCCCAAACTGCTATTTTTAGCACTTCTTTTTTTAGCAATTTCTTGTTGTCAATTTTCAACACTTACGACCCACAATGCTTTCAAATCCTCCAGGAAAATAAGTATCGCCCACCTAGGTAATATAGTTGTAGAGAAAGGTTCAAGCAAGATTGTCACATCACAATTGAATGATGCAAGGGGCTCACATCTGAATGATGTAGGGGGCTCCATCCAGCCTGGCGCAGAAAAAAACCATTGGCCTAACAACTGCAAACCAAGAGCGAAAAAAAAACCATTCCTAGAGATTCAAGACCTGGATGTTGCCGCATATAGAGATTTCATGCAAGAACACATCGTCATCTATAAATTCATGGGCATATGGCCTACGAAAAAAGCCCTAAACTAATGGATTTAGACTAAGTGGTGCCCAAAAGGAGAAATAAGATTGCAATTAGGATCTAAAAGTTTTTTCATAGTCATTTTTTATCTCCTAGAAGACCAAGACCAAATGTTTGATGACAACCCATACTTCTTCAACTCAGAAGGGTTATATATGTGCTACTGGGAGGAAAAGTGCACACCAGAAAAGGAATACTTCACCAAGGTCCCTATATGGGTGAGACTCTATTCGCTCCCCACGGACTACTGGTCACCCTCTGTGCTGAAAGGAATAAGCAATGAATTAGGAGAATACATCAAAATGTTGGAGGGAACCAGGAACGACTACTACATCTCATATGCTAGAATTTCTATCTATATGGACATCTCAGGGGAACTCCAAATGCCATAAAACTAGTCTTCAGAGATGAGGTATGGCTCCAGAACATAGACTATGAGCACATACATTTCAGGTGTAGGAAATGTCATGAGCATGGAAATCTCTTCAGAGACTATCGCCAAAATGTCTCTCAACAAACCAATACCCAAGCACAAAAATATATGGATTAACAAGGCTTCAACAAGGCAACCCCCAAAAGTAAGAACAGTAAGAGAACTCAAGGAAAACAGGTTTAGTAGCTCCCATCTAACAAAAATAAATTCAAAGCCCTCCAAGAGGTACATGAAGAACAAACCTCAAAAGGAAATTTTGAGGAGGAAGGAGAAATGCTAAATCAAACACTAACATTACAAGAGTAGAAATGAGGGCACACCCCCAGGCATAACCATGCTGAGAATGGCCAGACATCAGAAGACGTAGATATGGATCTCAAGCCCAGAGAAAACTCAGAAGAGGACCAAGTCATAAAAGAATCTCTCATAGGAGTTGATCTCAACTCGTTAGCAGAAGTATGGGACAAAAATGGCCTAATTGTAATACCTGAGGAATACCTCCAAAAAATAGAAGGCGCATACCTACTACAAGAATAAATAAAACAGAACACAAGAAGGAAACACCTAGATGATAAAGACTACAAAGGGATTCTATCAAATATCACATCTAATCAGTACAACCCCAAATATCCAAGCTAGAAACGAGGACAAAAGACCACAAGTTAACTCCTTCAGGAACTAGGAGCAAGATTAGTCAATGAGGGCAAGGTAAGAGCTCTCACCCCAACCCATCATATTTCTCAATGAACTACATATCATAGAATATCAGAGGCTTAAATGGCCCCCCCCAAAAAAACGACTCTTAAAACAAAGAATATTGTCTAGCAAACTAGATATAGTGCTCCTTGAGGAGACAAAACTCGCTATGGAAAATTTGTTGGCCCTACAAAATGAATGCTTCACAAGCTAAAATTACCTAACCAATGCAGCATGTGGTACATCCATAGGGTAGCTAATTATGTGGAATATCTCACAATATAAATTGACCTCCTCGATGGCGTTAGAAGCTCTATCACTGTTGTCCTCACAATAACAGGAACCACAAAAACTATTTTCATAACCAACATCTATGGACCTCACAGGGTGGAAGAAAGGATTCAAACGTTATCTTCAGTAAAGAGAATCCTTGAAATCATACCCCATTTGTTGAAAATCATAGGTGGGGATTTTAACATGATCCTAAATCTGTCAAAAAATAAAGGAGGCCTCAGGAAGCGAGACAGGGATGTTGAAGCCTTCTAAGAAACCATAGACAAAATGAATCTAGTGGACATGCAGATTGTTAATGGTACCTACAACAAGAATAACATACATGGAGGAGATAGGAAGGTCGTGACCTTCAAACTCGACAAATTCCTCATATCGGAAGTAATATTCCTGGCCTCCTGGGAAAATGAATGCAAGATACTCCCATAATCAAGGTCTAATCACTTGCCAGTAGCTCTGAAAATCCACAATTCAATTGCCCCCAAAAGCCACCCCTTCATATTTGAAGCTTTTTGGCTAGAGAACCAAGATTTCATGAGTAACATGAAAAACTGGTGAGCCAACTCTCCACCTCAGAACGACACCCAAATGTACCAATTCAAACAAAAGCTAAATCACATAAAGAACAAAATCAAACAATGGAGCAAGGATGTCTTCGGTAATATTTTCAAGGACAAAAAGGATATGGAAGAACACATGGATGAGACCTAGCAAATAATCATCCAACAAGGTATCACATATCGAATGAAGGAGGAGGAAATATATCTTCAAAAAAGATGGGAGGAAAGAGCCAAGCAGGAGGAAAATCATTATAAACTAAAATCCAAGATTCCCTAGAACAAATGTGGTGAAAGGAACTCATCTTTCTTCCACCACTCTATGATCCAACACCAGAGAACCAATAGAATTATAAGCTTGAGAACATCAGATCAAATATTGGTCAACACCCATGAGGATATATCAGGGGAAATAAACATATTCTACAACAAGCTCCTTGAGGATCCTGTTGTATATAGGTCCCAAACCATAAGAGAAATCACTAGTAACATCCCCACCATCTTAAACGAGGACCACAACAAGATGATCCTTAGAGAGATTTCCATGCAAGAAGTAGAGGAAGCAGTGATGGCCATGCCCTTAGGTAAAGCACCTGGACCCGATGGTTTTACCATTGACTTATTTAAAAGTTGTTGGTCCTTCATCAAAGATGAGGTTCATGCCATGATGGAAGACTCTAGGATAAAAAAATAATTCTTGGGGCTTTGAATGCCACGTTCCTCACTTTAATCCCCAAGGAGGAAGGGGCTGACTCTCTGGACCAATTCTGACCAATAGCCCTCTATAATGTAATCTACAAGATCATCTCAAAGCTCTTAGCAAATAGGATTAAGGCTTTATTACCCCTTCTCATCTCAACCAATCAAGTGGGGTATGTGGAAGGTAGAGAGATCCTCAAAATTATTATCCTCCCCCATGAAACTATTCACTCACTACAAACCCTCAAAAGGTCTAGCATGATGATGCAATTGGATATGATGAAATCCTTCAACAAAATTAGCTGGGAATAAATGTGGGAAGTCCTCAATGCCTTTGGGTTCCACCATGATTGCATAGAATGGATCATGGCTCTGGTCTCGAGCGCCTTCTTCTCTATTTTGGTCAATGGCTCACCCTCCAAGCCCTTTTCCCCCTCAAGAGGCATCAAGCAGGGATACCCTCTATCCCCCTTCTTCTTTGTCATCATGGCTGAGGGATTAAGTAGATCTCTTTAAGATGCCAACACTAAACTAGCGTCACTAGCCTTAAGCTCCATGAATTTGCCCCAACCTCAACTCATCAACAATTCATCGATTACTCCCTTTTGATGGGTATCCCAATTGATGATGAAGAAACTACCTTCAAACATATTCCCAACCTTTTCTTTGAAGCGTGAGGAACCTTAATTAACCTTGAAAAATAAAAATAAAAATTATTCAATACCTCATTGTCCATTCAAATAAATTTCACTAGAATGTTAGTATTTCATATTTCCTTCTTTCCCTCAAGATACTTGGAGGTTCCCTCACTGATAAATATTATAGAAAATCCAATTGGGAGGACCTACTTAATAGACTATGCAAACAAATTTCTAACTAGACCTTTTGATCCCTCAACTTGGTTGGGAGCCTCATCCTAATAAAATATGTCCTTCAAGTCACACCTCTCTATCTATTGTTGGTTTTGGAAGCCAAAAAGTTAGTCACAAATTCCATCCACAACATCCAAAGAAGCTTCCTTTGGAGAGGCTTAAACACAAAGAAGAAATGGGGCCTTGTGGCCAGCTTTGGAGAGTAAAATACACTCCCAATCACTCCAACAGAGACCTTATTAGGATCTCAGGTCATACTCACGGATCAGTAATATGGAACCAAGCGTGGAAAAATAAAAATATTATTCAAGAACACAACTTCTAGGAGATTGTTGATGGTGAAAATGCCTTATTTTGGGAAGACGCTTGGAAACAACTGTTAATCCTTGACATCGATCAGCATGTTGCCCTCTAAAGAATTATGCAAGTAAAGGGGAAACTTCAAGTTTCCCACTACTGGAATCCCATCATGCCTGAAGCTCGTTGGAGGGAGTGTTTCGATACTCATGAGTAATCTCCCATACCAGAACATCTAGATTGCCATTATTTTGATCAAATCCTCTAGGAGAAGAAAATTCAGGTAGACCATGGGGAACAAAAGTTGTGATGGGGAAAAAATTGGTCTACCTCTTCAATCTCAAGGAGGCTTATGACTACAAAGAAAATCATGATCAAATGCAAAAATAACAAAGATGGAAAACTCTCAAGGGGAGACAACATTGGCCCAAAATCACCTTTTTCTTATGGTTCATCATGCACAAAAAAATTTGCACATGGGATAATATTTGGTGCAAAGGCTTCACAGGTCCCTCTAGATGTCCTCTTTGTGAATCGCAAGAAGATATGACTTTATCTTTAGTTTATTGTTCATATTTTTCCAGAAATTGTGAGATGTTATTTTGTAATCAGTTCCGTGGAATCTGAAATTAGTTTAGAAGAAATTCTATAGATATGTTGTAATAAGACCTAGAATAGGTTGGAACTTGTATGAAGAAAGGAGCCATATTTTGATGTCAGTTTTACTGAAGTGATCAATTTGCAATAATACAAAGAATTTTTTTTTTGGGATCTTGTGTCAAACCATTTTGTGATGTACTTTCTCATGTGAAATTGTTATTTTCTCGGTTTTTCATATGTTTTCTATCTTTATTGTTTCAAGAAGATAAAGGGTCGAATTTTATTAAGTGTACTCTGCTCTGGCTTGTGAACAATATAAATATTTTCACTCTGATGTTAAGTATATGATTAATCTCAGCATGCTCTATATTTAATTGAACTTAAATCATTTTCATCCTAAACACTCCACAAATAATTTAAAAGATCCAAAGACTCGTGACTCCATGCCCAATGGTATTTCCCTGCAATTTTCAACCAAATATTTGAAAAACCAACCTCATAATTTAATGACTAGCCTAATATCTTAAGACAAAAATCTAAATCGGATAGAAAGATACCTCTCTGAAGCTGGATGGGCTATATCCCAGCTTTGAAAGTGGTTTTTTGGTTAGATCTGGGTTTCTCCATAGCCTAGGGAAATTATGGAGTGATAAAACATCATATCATGAGGATGTCATTATCCATCTTGAATTTTATGATCGTGGTTGTCGTGGTCTTTTCACTCATTCATTTGATCACGATTCCGATTCACCTACTATTGATCTGTCTAAGCCACCGGTCTTTGACGATCCATCTTTTGATGAAGTGGAAACTCCTCAAGTTGTCAAGGCACTTTAGCCTGAGCTGATGGTTTGTCAGGTTATCATAGCTTTGATTTTAGTTCCACTTTTGATCAGAAATCTGTTGAAAATCTCCAAGCTCCTCATCACTCTATTGTTTACACTAAAAATAAATCCATTTGATAGTTTTCACATCCTCCACCAGAATCACATGATCATGTTTCCTCGTTTTTCATGTTTGAAGGTGTGTACATGTTTGTCTTCCATGTGTACTGTGACAGGACACCATGATACATCCGTAGAGTGCCTTTCGTGTGCTTTCAAATTTTTCTTTTCTATGGATGAATTCAAGATTCGAACGTATTGGTTTGCATTATTTTATTTTTCTATCTATTGGTTTTCTTGAATATATTTCTTGTCAATCATGTTGCCACCTACATGGGCCAACCAATGTGCTGGTGGCTGCATTAGAAATATCACTTCACGTGAGTTGGCCCATGCTCTGCTTAGCTTAGGAGTAGGAGTAGTGTTTTATTTCTTGTTTTTTTGCTTCATTTTCTTAATTCGTTTTTCTTTTTATTGCTTCTTTCCTTTTCTTGTTTTCTTTTGCACCTATAAGCTAGTTTTTTCATGAAACCATGTTTGGCTTCTTAGACAAGCATGATGAAATCCAAGAGGAAATTGTATAACTATTAGCACTTATTTGTCTTTATATTCCCTCTCTTATGTTAATATTTCATTTGTTCTAGTCGATGATACCCTGATGGAAAATATGTTCCTTTCAAGGAGATTCATGGTGAAATCATGATGCTTGAACTCTTAACTAGTACTGCCTACTCTAATCAATTTTCTATATTCGGTTAACCCTTTTGAACTTAGTCAAGTAGAGTAAGGAGAGGGGTAAAACCTTAAAAAGTATGTTAGAGGTATATGTAAACATCCTTCTTTGAAGGGACAACCTCTTCTGCTCTCAATAAGTAGGGATCCCTCTTCCACCTCATGAAATAAATGTGTGTCTATGAAAAATTGTTTGAAAAATGAAAAAATTGAAAAAATAAAATAAAAGGAAAAAGAAGAGAAAGGCTTCTTGCACAGAGAGGTGAAGCAAGTAACTATGTCGGGGTAGTGTCCAGGTTCATTGGCAGTGAAGCAATTCTTGTGTTCCTAAAGTGACTCCGCTGGAGTACTGTTTAGGCCTGTTGGTAGCAGAGCAATTCCAGAGATGAAACTAAAACTCTGACAGTCTATATTACTTGTGCATTTCTATACCCCTCATCCCCAATCGAAACAAATATGTTTGAGTTGGCTTGGCATGTGTTTTGTCGATAAAGAGAATGGTAGGGACTACATCTTTAACTCAAGCTAGTGAAGAAGCTATGATAATCAAAGAATTGAACAATACTTATGGAAGAGTTAGACTTGCTTTACATGAGACAAGGTTGATACAGAGCGTTGTAGTTCTACCAGTTTCTCGCAAATGTTGTAGCTCCTACAACCACCCTCCAAAATTTTTCCTATGCTTCATTTTGGAGCCTCCCTTCTAAACCATAGCAGCTCATCTTGCATTGATCTAGGTACTTATGCTTTGATTGAGCCTCATCCTTTGCATCATGGGTTATGTTTTCTTACTTGATTTGTTTTCTAACACACAGGTTGATCTCTTAACTTGGTTTTCATCTGGTTTCGGGCTTGCCTTAGTGAACTGCACAACCCTTGAGGGCAACCAGCCTTGCTCTCGGGAATTGCACAGTCCAAGCTGACAGTGAGCCTTCAACTCTAAAATTGTGCAGAGCTAGTTGACAACCAGCCTTCAGCTGGGAAATTGTGCAAAAGTATCTTTCTTAGAAGCTGCTCAGTACATGAGACAGTGAATTGACTAGTCCTTCCCAGAGCTGTGCAATATCTCTAGGAAATGAATGGCATATTTTCCTGAAAAAGAAAAAAGAAAAAAGAGAAAAAGCATCCCTAGAGAATAGGGATCTATTTTTAGTAGTTTGAAAGAGGCACTTGAGTTATTTTGGAAACGTTGCCAAGTGTCTCTTTTTCCTTGATTTTTGGACTTCGCATCATAAACCATAAATTGACCAAATCCATTTAATTGACATTGCCAGAGCTCATTTTCACATTCGATCTTAGATCTATGATATTCCCGAGGAGATCAAGGAACCTTTAGTGCGATCGTCGTCACTTTTTTGAGTAAGTTTTACTTTTCTAGTCTTTTGTCGCTTTTTCTGTCGCTTTTGCTTGTTTATCTTGTGAGAGTTTTGTTTTACTTGTTTTGATGAATGATTTCTGGAGTTTTAACTTGTTTTAGCTTTTAGAAGTGTTGTTTCAAGTGTTTTATTTCCTTTCCCAAGTGTCGTATGAATTACCCCGTTTCTTCACTAACAGTTTTCGTTGCGACGACTCTCTCCAAAAGCTTCATTTTCCTTTATTTTGAGTGATGCTTACACTTGTTTTACTTGCACACAACATCACTTAGTCATATCTGCACTCAACATCACACCATCCTTCAGATATTATCGATTTCACACTCCCCTTGGGAAAATATGGGCTCCACTTGTCGGGATCTCACTTTCCCTTGCATGCATTACTCATTCTGGGAGCTCAAGGCCTCTGCCTTGGCTTCTAGAAATGTGCAAAGGCTGCCCTAGCTTGGGTCCAACTGTGCACTATGCACTCACAGGATCCAACCTCACAGTCTTGGCCACTAAGACTGCACAATGCATAGTCTCTCCTAACTTGTGCCTAGACTAAACTACGCATTACGCAGTTCTAGTCAACAAGGCTCCCCCACTGACTATTGGGACTGCGTAATGCGCAGTTCCAGTCGGCAGCCAATCACCTCTATGAACTAGAACTGCATGGTCTATCCCAACATTAGCTCGATTTGTTTTTTTATCTTAACTTGAGGTTGCTTTTGGTTTTAAGCTAAGATTTGCATGCCATGAGTGTCCTCGTTATCTCCAGGTACAAAATTGTTGAGCATCTCTCTAGTAGTTACAATTAACATGGCCTACAAGAGAGCTACATCAAAGGAAATTGTTGTGAGCAATACCGAGGAAGCAGTTGAGTAGACGACAGTTAATATACCAATTTATGTAGACACTAATTTGTTCATTGAGAAGGGAATAAAGTTGACATGGCATCAAATCAAGGATACGTTTCCAAGGGACTTCAAGGAAGACTTAGAGAACCAACATGTTTATATCAGTATCTAGTGGTAAGGCTTATACAAGGCTGCACACAAGTACCCCATATTCCTATGTGCGGACATTATTAGTTGGATTGTCTCACACATTGATCCAGATACTTTGACATTGATCAGTGCCAGTGGGATAGAGCTTGCCAATTTCAGGGCAGAGAACTTTCATTAGATGTATCATTTACCTCAACCGGTAAGGCACATAGACACACTTTTCTATGCCACGCATGGCTAGGTGAACACTAGAGATATAGTCAAATGCTGGGTGAAAGAGTCGTCAAAGTTGAGACAGACACCCAATCATGTATATAAGACAAAATCTCTCAAGAAATGCTACCAGTTCTTGATCATGTTTGCATGCCGCATATATGGTCAAGAGAGCACAGAGACCTTTCCTGAAGGTTGGGTATTTGTATTGGAACATTTGGTGAGTGATGAAATTCCATTCAACTGGATGGACTTGTTGGCTGAACAGTTGAAATTCCATGTGAGTAACACCTTGAATCCACCCAAGGATGAGCAAGCGATATTATACATGTTCACATACTTAATGGATGCAATCTATGCCCATCAATAGTTTCCTGGCATGATTTGGACATGGACACCAAAAGAGATTGCCATCAACATTTATTATAAATTTATTTCGGATTGCAGCTATAGAGGAGTAATGGCAAGGCTAATTGACCATTTCATAATCCATTTTTACAAGCTGATATTCGAACAAGATCCACCTTGCATGTCTCGAGAAGTGATGGAGGCGATACTTAAAATTGCAGATTGGTATGCCTGTCCTGGTGGCACCCTTATTAGATTTTTTGGTGGAGAGAAGCCACTGCATGTTCTACCAAGGTATTCCAAAGACAAATTGGTCATGCAAGAGGTCTCATATCACCTCTCCATAGGGTTATCAGAAGGACTACATAGGAAGAAGAAGGAAACATGGCTCGCTCTTCCTTTGTAGATCGAGTTATACGAGATTAAGAGCTTTAAATATGCAAATGGCGAAGCTAAGAAGATAATGAAGTTTGAGTTCAGCACCAAGGACTGTAATCCATATGATCGCCATGGTATTTGCAAGAACCACTATGTGAAGGTGTACTATCCATGGATCCACGGGAAATTTCACTTGCATGAGGAGGACCCTTGGAGGTACTGTTACAATGACTCCAATCTCCATGAGACAATCAGTATAGCCACATCTTGGAAGGCGTGTTGATAGAGAAACAATGCCTATACAGGTCGAGGAGTCATAACAACCTTTAACTGAAGAAGAGGGTGAGTAGATGCAAGACTAGGATCTTGCTTAGTATATTGAGCAACTAGTGGAAGTGATATACATGGATTTGAGGTAGTAGCCACATAATGAAGAAATTGACCTTATTTCGAGAGCACCCGAGGTCACCTCTCAATCTCCACCACCTCTAGTGTTAGAACCAGTCTTGAGCGAGCAAGGAGACGTTTTTCTCCTTGACAATGATCCGGTTATGGATGTGTACAATCTTTCATTTGACAAATTGAAGAATAATATTGTACAGGCAAGAGGGAATCACTTTCTGGATGATCACACATCACCTGCATTTATGAAGGAAAGGGTGATAGTGCCAGATGTCAGAAAACATCAAGCTGCCCTTACCAATGCCACCTTGGCCTCTACAGGAGAAACGAGCTCAAATGTTAAGTTCTTGTTGGCCGAGAATGAAAAAGTAGAAAAGAACTTGTAGGCTACCAAGAAAGATGCACAACAACTCATAGAGTAGAGCACAGTTTCCACAATGGCAGAGATGAGGAAAGTGATACTTGATGATGTATCAACACTTGAGACTACCATGCAGAAGCTCTACGACAGATTTGTCAACGTGCATAAAGTCATTGTTCATGTGCATGGCTTATAGTAGCGGAGCAAATATTTTGTTCAAACTCTTAAGAACATGCATGTTGCCATCTCCCATGTGCAAGAGTGGAAAATGTGGTACAAAGGGGCCCTATTTCATCTGCCAAATATGATGAAGCCTCAGGAAGAGTTGGAGAAAGAAAAAGTGTAGATGTTGATCCAAAACTATGTGCAATGCACCCCATTCATTAGTAGCATACACGCCTCATTTTCATGGTTTTATAAGAGTTTAGATGTCATGATTAGAATGCAAAAGATCTCGCCAATTGGTTCCCTCACCGAAGCTCAACATAAGAACCAAGTTTGGCTAGATATCGACAGGTACATGGAGAAACTAAGGCGACAGGGCACCAGGGATGACTTGGAGTTGAGCGCACAAAACATGCAGAAGTACATTGGTAGTCCCTTCATGGTAAACGACATGTTGTGCATGCTTAAGGACAAGTTGGATATAGGTTCCAATACCATATACCTGGAATTTATGGAGGCAAGAGTACGTTGTTACAAAGACACCATCAAGTAGTTTGGGGACATCATCGCACAGTACCAAGCTTGGCAGAAGTACGTGATTGAGAAGAACCAAGTGGAGGTTGACAAGTTGGTCTTCCCCCAAAATTCAAAGTCATAGTGTTTTGTCTTGTTAGGCTATCTCTAACCTATTTTGTCTCACATGGGTGCATGTGGAAAATGTAATATTATTTGTAAATATGTTGTAAGTGAAACTCCAAGTTTCATCAGTTGAATGTGAAAGGTCATCATGTTATGTAATGAGTTATTTGTAAATAATTTGAAGATTCATGAGGGTAGTCAAAGAGTCACAAAGGGGAATGTGAAGGGTCACCCCGCCCTTTGTTATAAATAGAACCTTATAACTCATAGAACAGGCTTTCGGGAGCCAATCTTTTAGCTAGGCTTAGGTTTAGAAGAGGCTTGGGAGTATTATGATGAGACTTGGCTTCTCCACATCGTAGAGCAAGTATAATTCTTTGGAGGAGCAGGCGTTCTTGACTGTAATGTTCCACTATTGGGGCTAGTGGCCATCAATGGTGTATGTATGGATGAAACTTTTAGTTATTATAATAATAACATAGCCAACACGTTTTCATGCATATGTTGTTATTGTAGTTGGACTATTCTAGTTTCTTTAGCAATGTATGTTGTTTAATTTATTAATTTTCTTATGAACTATTTTGTATGCAATTGTACGAATCTTGTGGAATGAGTGTTATTGGATTAACCCGACACTTTAATTTGTGGACTATTCCACATTTTAGCTTGCAATGTCATTATGCTCGTGTGTTTCTTTCAAGTTGCGTACTATTACATGATTCTAAGGGCGCACTTCCTTTTCCCGTTTGTGTGTTAGAACCCCCATTCATCGCACCTGAATCTTCGCAGGGTCACACACTTGCTCTCACCCAAAGTTATCTTACTTACCTCTATAGTCTAGCACAATCAAGGCATTACACTACCACCCATTGTTTGGACTCCTACTCCAAATGGTCTGAGGTCTAGTTGGGATTTCTTATCAAGGAGATTCCCTGAATGTTGGTGGGTCCAAGACAATCAACAGGTCTTTGAGTAGTTAACTTCACACTCCTATTCCAAGACCCTAGTCTAGACTAATGTGAGTGTGCTACAAGTAAATAAAACACAAGTAGAATAAATTTTATTTAGACCTAATTTTAAGAGGTTCTTGTTTACTCAATAGGGTAACAATGTGAAAATCATATGGTGTGAATATATTCTTTGTAGAAACACACTAATTCAACTATAGGGAAATGAAAAATAAATCTTTTCAATTTAATAAAAACTAACTACAGTACTGTAAGGAGTCCTTTCCTTTTTAAAGTGAAAATAATGACTTCAAACACTCTGAATAAATGCTCTGTAGAAATTCTCTAATTTTATAACAAATTAGACCCAAGAAAATAACCCAAATAAATCACTCAAAAATAGAGTGAAAACACCACCAAGCAAGAACACAAGGCCGTCAAAAGCTCTAGACATGGGATTTTGCAAAGAAGATAAGTCACAAGAAATCAAAAGAAAGTTAATGAAGAGAAAATAGGTGTTGTAAACAAAGTAAGATGTGTATCTCAATGTATAAGAGAAACAATGATCTGCGCATGTCAAAAAACCAAAACCCTAATTGAAGGAGAGATTAGAAAGGATGGGAGAAAAAAATATTTCAAGTATGATAGAGAGAACAGATCAAAAATACCCAAAAAAACCTTTCCAAACAATATTTTCACAACCATAACAAATTATAGATAATAGCACCATCAAATGCAAGCAAACGAAAGCACAAGAATTGGATAAAAGCTCAATAAAGAGCAAGAAACCAAATATAACCAAAATGCAACAACCAAAAGTATATCTATAGATATATGTGGACTATAGACAAAGCATCAAGATAGATATGAAAAGTAATACCTATGTATTGAGGACAAGATCACCAAAACCAAGCAGAAAACTACTTCAAGCAAACCCTAAAGCTTGGCCAATGAATAGATCAAATTCACAATGAAGATACAAAATTAGATTTGAGATGAATATGAGTTACTAATGATAGGAATATACAAGTCCAAAATTCTAAGAACAAATCCAAATGATCATACTTCAAATCCAAGAAAAACATGTCTAACAAGAAACCCTAACACCAAAGAGAAGACAAATTCAATACAAGAACTTTGAATTGACACAAAAAATAACAAATATATAATGAGACAAGTAGTGAAGTAAAATATTAGAAGGATCAAATGAAGTCTTGTAGGATAGGCCCTCCAAAATCCAAATTTATAGTATCATCATTCGAGAAAGTGAGTAGCAGTGCGAAGATATTCACAGGGAGAAGAAATAACACCTTGCGAAAATAACTAGTTTTTCTTTTATGTAGTATCAAGAGAGAGCAAGCCAAATACAAGGTCATTTAGACAAAAAATAGCATAGAAAAAAGCACAATCACTTAGAGAAGGAAATAAAAGCAACAAAAATCCAAATAGGCCAAAAGGATAAGAGATCCAATAGATTCAGGGCTAAATCCCCAGCTTAGTCACCACTTCTATTAGGGGATAATTTCCCTTAATATAAGTTTTCTAGTTTTGACCCAGTATATTAAGTCAGAATCTACCGAGAATGGTTTGTATACTAGTGTAGACTAATAAATATATTTGACCTTAATTCAATCTCAGATAAGAAAGAACCCTTAACATATATACATGACACTTTGAAGAGAGAGGTTATAGGTTGGTACTAGGAACCATCATAGGTTGATGACATCTTTTAGGCTTGATTCATAGAGTCTTTCTCGTGTTCAAATATCTTTCTCCCAACTATCATAAACCAAAGCCCTACACACATGCACCAACAAACAAGCACACAAAAGCCTTCTGCATAGGGCTTGTCAACCTAAATGCAACATGTATAAATAAAGAGAATAATCAAATAAGAAGTAAAAGAAGGGAACATTATTCTATTTAATCATGAATGAAAAGTATAAATAAGTATACCTCCAACTATGAAACCCTCTCCTCAAGCTTGTAGTGTGGTCTCCTCCTCTAAGAGAAATAAGGCTTTTTGGTGACCTAAACTCAAGATCTTAGAATAGGATATTGTCTACAATTCTCTCGCTGAAAGTCTAAAATATCTAGCTTGACCCTTTAGAATGGCATGTATAAATAGGCCTAGAGGCCTCCCAGGGAGAATGTATCTAGATGCTTAGGATAAAGATATTTTAGGAAGCTTCTCCAATAATGCACCCAATCCAACTCACAAAGATGATCCTTTAATCCAATATCCTAGGGAATATGAGATTCTGTAACCTATGTCATCATTGTTGGGACAAAAATACTAGTCTATAATGAAATTCACTTGGATGAAAAGGATCCCAACAAAATTAGCGAAAGATCGCTCTATAGGTTATTGTATCCCAACGATGATGCATAAAAATAAGTAAAGTAAAGACTCAAACATATGCAAAAGGTCCAACAATATAGATACTCAAGTGCACTGACTCAATGAAGGAAAATTGGCCAATAAAATTCCTATCATGAACAAGTCATCTACCTATAGTATAAGCATGATGGGGGTTCTCCTCTAATACAAATGTAATACATGTTTGGATCTACCTCACTCTTCTTAAAACTAATCTACTACAAGCAAGTATCTACCTGCTTACACAAGGCTCATGGAGATTGCTTTAGTCCATACCATGCCTTACCAACACACATGAGACTCTCTCCCATGAATCTCAAATCCATATGCCTACTCTATGTACACACCCACTATAGTGGAATGTAAAACTTCCGGATAACAGAAATATATATAAAAAATACTTTTATTAATAACAATGAATTACAGATGATGAGATTACAATTGCGGTTGCCTGGCTTATATACTGCCATAGGCACCTTTTGGGAAAGGGCATGATCTTATGCTCGTGCCCTTTCATCTAACTAAACCTAAAATTAAACAATAACCTAAAATTAACTAATTTTTTACATAACATTGCCTTCCTCTCGAAAGAATGCTTTGTCCTCAAAGCATATGCAACGACGGATGTTGTTGACAAAATGCTTCATTCTCCCATGAAGCGTCTTCTTCGGTAAGTCTTTCCACTTGATTATATATTCCAAAATGATCAAGGTCGCACACTGTAAAAGCTCTTGGATTAATCTCTCAATTTCCGTTTTTTGGAGATGTGGATATCGGTATGGCTTTTTCATAGGTCGGTCTTGAAATAATTTTCCATGCTTCTGAATTAGATCTTGCATCTCTGGTGACTCTTCTTTGGTCATATTTGCAGATAACATTTGTAATTGATGACATTGTACTGCATAAGTAGGTGCTCTTTTTCGACTCAGCTTCATCACCTGAGATGATGATACAACATGATTTTCTGGTGCTTGGAATCCATGTAGTTTGTACTTCTGACCTCCCCATTTGAATTTTATAAATTGTAATTGATGGTTGGCGGCATAAGTACCTAAAGTTCGTAGCCATTGGATGCCTAAAACTACATCTACTCCTCCTAATGGTACCGTGAAGAACGGAGACTCTAATTTAAAGTCTTGAATCTGCAAATTGACTTTATGGCATTTCCCTACCTTTTCAATCTTCTTACCATTAGCTATCATCACTTTCATGTTTGGTAAGGGAAATGAAAAGATATTGAGTTTCTTGGCCACAGTCGCATCTATAAAATTGTGTGTGCTTCCAGAGTCGATGAGAACCACTACGTTGTTCTTCTTTATGTGTCCTTTTAATTTTAAGGTCTGAGGTTGTGATATACCTGTCATGGCTGATAATGACACTTGCGGAGTACTTCCGTCATCTAAGTCTGGTGAGAATTCTAGGGCGTCTTCTGTTTCTTCTATGTCATAATCTTCACTATTTGAATCATTGGTTGCTTCACAATTATATAGGTTCTTTGGCTCTTTTCCTTTAGCACATCTATGTTTGGGGTCCCATTTCTCACCACAACGTTTACATTTACCCTCTTTTATCCTTTGCATTTCCACATTAGATTTTTCATCTTCACGACGATGTGGTGGAACATATCTTGTATTATTTGAGTCCACATACTGGGGTATCCTTCGTCTTGCATAAGCTTTTTCCGCTGTTGACCAAAATATTGGTTCGGATTTCTTTTCCGTTGTTTTTGCTTTTCGCCTTGCTACTTCTATAGATGTAATGTCATGCATCTCAAGTTCTGCTTGTAAATGAGATTTAAGTCCCGAGATGTATGACTGAATTAAATGAGATTCTGATAACCCAGGCACTCGAGTTACTAAGGTCTCCCATTCTTGAGTGTATTCATCCACACTTCCTTTTTGTCGTAATTTGATGAGTTTTGAAAAGAACTCTTCTTCCTTTACACCTTGGAATCTTTTGAAAAATGCATCTTTAAATCTCCTCCAGCTAATGACGTGTGTTGTCTTTTTCCACCACATATACCAGTTATATGCTTCTCCCTCCATTTTCATGGATGCATGTCTGAGTTTTTCGTCATCGTCAGTGATGTCATATATCTCAAAGTATTCTTCTGCTTTATTTATCCATGCAACAATGTTTTTTTCGTTCCCATCGAATTTAGGCATCTCAACCTTTACCCTCTTCTGTTATGTGGCTAACGGTTGAGCAAAAAAAGGGTGTTGATTATTAAGGGTATCCCAAAGTTGCTTTCTTGTAAAGGCAGTGTTACTTTCTTCTTGGTGGGGTGGCGCTGATTTTCTTGGGGATTCAACCTTTTCATGAGAATCTGTTGACTTTGTTGAATCTGATGAGAGATTTTCTTGATTTTCTTCACCATCTTTTAATAGCTCTTCGGGTGTACAATTCGACTTTTTACACAGACTTGTCAGCATTGTTAAGACTTCTTTGAAGTTTACTCTTGTTTGGACATGTTGACTTTCCATCTTTATCTCTATTCGATTTGTTGTATCTTCAAGATTTTTTATTTTGTCTGCTTGCTCCCCAAGCTTGCTCTCGACTTCATTTTAATCTTTACTAAACTTTCGTCGTGGTTGTTATTTATCTTTTGCTCTGCATCCAACAAACCTTTTTTGGAAATCCACCATTGTCATTGTCGACATTGACGGGGTTTGCGGGGGCCGTGGTATTTATTTGCCAGCTAAAATATTTTCCTCCCTCCTTTTTTTTTAAATAATTAAAATTTAAATTAAATTTAATAATTTCAATTTAATTAAAATTTTTATTTTGTTTTGGCAAAAAAAAAAAATTATATATATATAACTTTTAATTAATTAAAATAAATTTTAATTAATTAATATATATATATATATATATATATATATATATATTATATAACATTTTATTAATAAATTTTTTTAAATTTAATTAATTAAATTATATTGATTATTATATTAATATAATTATATATATATGTTAGTTATATATATATTCATATGTCACGTATATAGTATATATTATAATTAGTTATATATATATTATATATTATTATTAATATAATATATATATAATATATTATCTCCACGTTATATATATATGAGTTATATATATTATATATAAGGTTTATACGTCACGTTATATTATTTTTTTTTTATAACATAAACCCCTGGACAATCACGTCTTTTCGTTCACTGTTCTGAAAAAAACGTTATAGTTACTTTATACGTATATCATAAACGCCTGGACAGTCAACAGCAAGTGGACGGATTGCATATGCGGTCGACAGTGGACGGTAGAATGGAACCCTCGACTGTTTTTAAAAAAATAACGCAGTTCTCACCACGCAGATTTTTGACGGAACCCTTGACTGTTTAAAAAAAACCCACTGCAATCAAATTTGAGCTGAAGAGATAAGGTTGTTTACTAATGCGGTTTCCACAGGTCCGAAGATGAGAGAAGCAACTACAAGACGTTAGTCCGAGCCTTCAATCTGAGATCTGGGTGTTGTTTCGAAAATGTAAGATCTGGTCCTTCTACGGACAGGTCCGAGGTATCAAGTATTGAATGATTCAAGATTTTAATAGATGTTTTTCAGAGAAAACTATGTCAAAATCACGTAGCTATATGCCTGGTCCGAGACTGCAATGTTAATTTTATAAATCCGCAATTGGTTAATAAGAAGTTGTAATTGAAGACACAGATTCAACACCATAGAAAGGGGTCACGATATCCACCACAGGTTCACACGTATTTTCGCAAAGATTTTATAGTGGTTTCAAATGTATGGGGGTGTCGGATGGTCAACAACGTTCCGGTGATGGTGTAGCAGACGTCGGGGTTTGCGGTAGGGAACAACAGGGATCAACGGGCAGAGAAAATTGGGTATGTGGGAGAATGCCAAACATTGTGCCACAGTGTCTTCTTCCAACAGGCGGATGAAACCTGCTCTGATACCAGATGGAATGTAAAACTTCCGGATAACATAAATATATATAAAAATTACTTTTATTAATAACAATGAATTACAGATGATGAGGTTACAATTGCGGTTGCCTGGCTTATATACCGCCATAGGCACCTTTTGGGAAAGGGCATGATCTTATGATCGTGCCCTTTCATCTAACTAAACCTAAAATTAAACAATAACCTAAAATTAGCTAATTTTTTACATAACATATAGATTTCCATTTAGAAAAGTGGTCTTCACATTCATCTACTAGATCTTCCACCCCATCTATGATGTAATGGATATCATCGCACTAATTGAAGTGTATCAAGAAACATGTGATAATTTCTTATCCTAATCAACTCCCTTCACCTATGAAAAATCTCTCCCCAAAAATAATGCTTTTTACTTCTCTATGCTTCCATTCGTAACATACTTCATCTTATATAACCACCTAGAAGTCACAACTATCTTCCCTTTTGGTCTCGGTACCACCTCCAAAATATGGTTCTTCATGTTGGAAGCATACTCTTCTACCATGGAATCTCTTTATATCTTCTGATCTACTACCTCTTTGATGTTTCTCACCATATCCAAATAACTACATAACCTCTCTAGTGGTTTATTCTCCCTAATAACACTCTTGAGACTCCCCATTGACTCCTTACCTTCTTCCAAGAGCTTCTATATTCTCTTGAATGTATTCCTCAATGGAGTGGCATAATATTGATATTCCTCCTCATCTACCAAAGGTGTAGATGAATATTGTACATTCAAAAGACTATCCACCAATGCTCTGAGATGATAAACTAGGTGTGTCAATACCATATGAACTGACAATCTAGGATCTAGTGACAATTGAAACTAGTGTAGAACTAGTGCTACATGGACTTGTACCTCCTGAACTCTATGGCCTTGTGGCCTGAGGAACCTGTACTTGAGGTCCCTATTACTCTCCATCCAAAGATATCTGAAAGGATCTATCCTCCTCAAATCTCACATCCCTCCTCAAATCAACCTTCCTCAAGGAAGGGATGTATAAGCAGTAATACTTCAAACTCTAATTATACCCAACAAAGATAACAATTTGTAGTGGGTTCTAACTTCATCCTCATTTTTTAAGGGACACGTGACCATGTTAGGCACCCAAAGATCCGAAAGTGCCCAACCTCAATATCCTTTCCAAAGAGTTCATCTTAAGTGATTTCCTCCCCAATGCATAATGAGTACTCATGTTATAAACATATATTGTGGTGCTACAAAGCTCAACCCAAATAAAGAATGGTAAACTATGATCATGCAACATGGCTCTAGTTTCTCCCACAATCACCTTATTCTTCCCTTCAACAACCCAATTCTTTTGTGGGTTGCAAGGAATTGTCAACCATGTTTTAATTCCTTCCTATGTGTAGAAGTTTTTTAATGCATTGGAGGTATAATCACCCCCTTATCTAAACTAGACACTTATATCTTCCTCCCCATTTGGTTCTCCACAAGATCTTTGAACTCGTAGAACCTCTTCAATACCTCATCCTTATTCTTCATAAAATAAATCTAGGTCTTCCTGGAGAAGTCATCAATGAATATAACATCATACTTTTAACCACTAAGAGAGAATGAATACATCCAACCACATACATTAGAATGAACCAAATAAAGTATACCTTCTTTCCTTTTGTCACTTTGTTGAAAAGTAGTCTTAGTGTACTTCTTGAGAGCACACACATTGCACACATCCTCATGCTCCATGATAAACTCGGGAAATATTAGGAAAATCTCTCCCATAATCCTAAGATCTACATGATGTAAATGAGTAATCCTTCTATGCCATATATCCTATACATATATTCTACTATTTTTGTTGTGAATCACGGCACAACTAGGGTGAAATATGATCCTCTACAACTTCTCCTATTTGATCCCAATCACTTTGGCCAAAGTGATGTTGGACCCCTTAGGGTAGATGAGTACCAGTCCACATTTGAAAAACACCTCAAATTCCCTGTCCTCTATGAAAAAATTGATATCAGGTTCTTCTTCAACTTAGGGACATACAAAACATCACTTACTATCATAGCTAATCAAGACTCCCTCTCAAAGGAAATAGTCACACACCCAACTAGCTTGATTGTGGTGTCATCTCGAAGTACCACCTCATGAACAACTTCATCCTTTTTGAGATCAGTAAAGCACTCTATCACACTATACATATGGCATGTGGCTTCATTATTAGTATACCAAGTATCTAAGGAATCTATAGAAGGAATACAAGAAATTAATGAAAAATCCTCAAGTTATGTGGAAAATTTTTCCACTTCTGTAGAAGTTGCAACCTACTTCTTCTTCTTATTTGGGAAAGTCACCACATAATGTCCCATCTTATGAAAAGAAAATAATTTCACATTTCTCATATTTTTTTCTATTCCCCCTTATTCTTGGGCCCATCCTTGGGCTGCTTCTTAAATTTCTTCTTTCCCTTGGCAGTATGAGCAACATTCTCCTCATCCTCTCCATGTTGTTAGCTCGTAGAAATTGAGCCAAGTCTCAACACCACCTTCATGAGATCATCCCAAAGTCTTTCCCAATTAGGAAACTTCTCCCTTGCAACAATTCCACTTACAAATTTGTCCTAGGGTTTATAAAAGTCATTTAAGGCTACTCTAACTAGATCATCATCTTATACATTCTCTCCAACAACCCCCAATTCATCACAAACCTGAGATACTTTGGTGAGGTATGACGTGATTGTATTTGTCTTAAACATCTTGGTGATCCTCAATTCCTCTCTCAATACCAATTTCTAGTTCTAATTTGAACTCAAGTACACCTAAGAAACATAATCCTACATCTCCTTTTCATGTGTCTTACTAGTGACATGGGGAATCACATGGTATTTGATGGAATCAAGGATAATTCCATTGGATTTCACATTCTTCTTGTTATAAGAAGACAACAATACTGCATTTGTACAAATAACATAGGTATGATTAAGAATGCCCCATCCTTAATTTTTCTCCAAAATAAGGTTTATCTGTACTTTCCATGGGTAGAAATTACTTACCCCCTCCAATATGTCCTCAAACCTCAAACTAGTATCCATGGCAAATCCTTCAATTGATCCTCAAACCTCAAACTAGAAGCCATGATAAATCCACCAATCTTTCCTTTCTACCCAAAATAAGATTGATCCTTGATTTCCATGGGAAAAAATACTTTCCCCTCTTATTCAATTTCCTTGCCACTTTTCTTGCTTGGAAAATAATTCTTTGCTTCCTTGGAATGCATGCATATTGTTTTCTTCACCTTCTCCTTAGCTCGACCTCTCCTCTTTGCTTCTTATGTCTCTCACACTAAATCAAGAACGAGTTCTCCTTGGGATTCATACCACTTAGAAAGTGAAATGGGTGTGTCTCTTGACCTTCCAACTAGCCTTCAAGATCAATGACTGAGATTTGATCTTAGCCACTCATGGTCCAAAATCTATATTTTAATCCTTCATTGACTTCACTTAAAGTTCACTTTATCTCATAAATTTATATCTCATAAAGTTAATTTATTTCCAAAGTTACTTTAGGATATTCTCCCACGTGATAGCCCCAAGCCAATGTGGAAGACACCTATACTAGCTAACCTTAAAACGTGAGAGGAAAATAAAACCCAGGAAGATAAACCAAGGGGAAACTAGGAAGATGAGAATCCAAAAAAGGAGGTTGGGTAGAAACAAATAAAATAGAAAGGATTGAAAACCAACTCAGCACTTTTTGTAATGAATCCCCACTAAAATTAACAAGCTTAGAGAGGGCACATAAAACCAAACTATTATGGAATCGAAATTCCTAGATAGCATTAATATCATCACATCTACAACTGCAAAATATTTAAAGAAGGACATGACATATTCTAGGTTGCCCAGCTTCCAACTAAGAATGACTACTGACCCTGCATGCACGGATATATCCATCCCCCAACTAACATTAGTTCACCTGTTTCCTTATATTTTCCTTCCTAGGAATGGTAAGTTGACAAAGGATAGTAACTTCCCTTAAGATCTATGGGAATGGAGGTCCCTAAGCCGGTATATAATCTACAAGTCACAAATTTTCCTCATTGTCCTTCTCCCAACCAATACCATCATACGCTATAGTCTACCCTAATTAATATTGACTATCACTCATCGATTCCTTGATTTTATTTATAGGGTCAGTTATCGTTCCCTAGACTCCCACGAATACAAAAACATCACCTCCTGCCCCTCCCATACCCTAAGTAGATCATGACTTGATTGAAAATGTACCTCTATCTATGGAGGGCACCATTTGGTGGAAGATTTTCCTCTAGATTAATTGGTATGCCCTCATTTCACTTAGTGGAGTTTGTCCCACCATCTAAATGCCCTCCTTAAAGATTTTATGTATTTTATTTTTTTCATTGTTTGATTTTTATGATTTTGTGATATATTAATTCTTTTTTTTATGAAACCAGCTAACAAAAATATAGATCAATGACTTAAAAATTATCCTCTTCGATGGGGAAACCTCCTTTACATTACATAAAGTAACAATTCTTAGATGATGCAAATGAAAAGACCTCCTGTGTATATATAGGAGTCTAAGGGGTCACAGTATAATCTGAGGTCACATAACAATAATAATGTATGGGCACAATAATAAAAACAGTGGGATTCTATGGGACACCACAATAACAATATGGGGGCTATATGGGCACAACAATAACAATAAGGGGGCTATACTAGCAATAACAATAAGGGGGCTACACTAGTATTATAGCGACCTAACATGCCTGATCTGAACTTAAATAGGAATGCAACAAATTACAGATATAACCATAACTACAAAAATCAAACAGAACTAACACTTCACTTCATTAATATCAGAATATTGAAATATGTTTACAAACATAATGGAAATAAACTAGCTTGGGCGATGGTAACTTATCTCTCAGAAGAGATGTGTTGGCTACATGTCTCTGAACTATGTTACAATGAGCCTTCAAGGCCTATTTATTATTGATAAATAATGGAAAACATTAAACATCCAAGAACCTAACCCTAGGAGATGAAGCACCAAAACTGTTGGCCCTGTTTGGCTAAATTGGTACATCAATTTCCAGGGGTCGTAACTTTGGCATACTATCTCTGTTTGGCTATCATAATACCTCGTTTCGAAGATCTCGAAGAGTAGGGAAAAAAAGAAACACCTAGTTCGGGACTTTTTTAGTCTCTTCGTTTTCCGTGAAAACGTCATTTAGGGCCTCAAAACAGCTCTGAAAGTTCAGGACCCAAAAAACTTCCAAAAATAGTAAACTGTGCTACAATTAAGGAAGGTGGAAAACTAAAAGAGACAGTGTTGGTGTTCCAAGTGGAATAGGAGGATAACCACCAATATCCGCCTAAATCAATCCTCCCCCCTTAGGAAGAAATGGTCCCCATTGCGTTGAGTGCCTCCATGAGATGGGGAAACTTCTGCTGAACCCGGTCCTTGGTGAGCCACTTGCCTTGGTGCAGGAGTTGGTCAACTTTGACAACCCGATGGAGTTGAATCTTCTACTGGTGAGTGTTTGTGATATGTGTGTCCATGATCTGATCAATTGTGGCATGTTCCATGTAGTCTTGTTTTAGATCTATTGGTGTGAGATGTTCTACAATGTTGGATGTGTCCAACAATGGTGGAAAGTATGGTTGAAGGCAATCTACATTGAACACTAGGTGCAAACAGAAGAACGGTGGAATATTGAACTAGAAGGCATTGTCCACTACAACCTTGGTGATTGTGTATGGCCCATATCAAAGTGGGAAAAGCTTGTGATGGGGTCCAACGAGGTGCTCCTTCTGTAAATGTAGCCAAAATTTGTTGTGCACCTGGAACTTTTGCGGCACCGGATGTTGATCATGGTGCTACTTGTATTTAGCATTGGCTCTATTCAATATATCATGGAGCTACTCATGGACATGTTGAATGCGCTCAATGACATTGTTAGCCCTGTCGGCTTCAGATTGGACATGAGACGAACCTTCCTTAGCAGCTCCAAATGATATAACCACATCAATGGGACATAATAGCTGAAATCCCAACCCTAACTGAAAGGGGTCGTGGTCCATTAAACTTTGCAAAGATTTGTTGTAGATGTGTTGGACATGGGGAAGGCTTTCATCCCATGTGTGTGCACTCTTCGAGTTGTACATGTGCAAAATGTGTATGATCATCATGTTGACAACTTCTGTTTGACCATCAGTTTGGGGATGGAAAGTCATGGACTTAGTGATTTTGGTATCCAGAATCAACCAAAGACTTGACCAAAATGCACTTAGGAATATTCTGTCCCAATTAGAGAAAATGGATTGTGGGATCCCAAAGTGTACCCACACTAACTCAAAGAAGAGCTTGGTAGTGGTCTCTATTGTGATACTCTTCTTACAGGCCTCCATAATGGCCCTCTTATAGAATCCGTTGAGGACCATGAAAACGTAGTCGTTGTCGTGCTTAGTAGAAGGAAACCCCAACATGTAATCCATGGAGATAGATTCCCAAGGTCAAAAAGGAGTAGGCAGAGGAGTATATAAGCCTTGCTTCTTGATGGTTGGTTTGGCAATGACATAAGAAGTGCAGGATTTAATGTACCTCCCAACGTCCCGAGGAAGGTTCGGCCAATAAAAATACTTTTGCAGTGTTGCCACAATTTTCTCTACTCTGAAATGTCTAGCGACCCAACTGTAGCGCGCCTTCTAAATCGTCTTGACACGTTCACTTGAAGGAAAACATGTGTCCCATGTGGCATAATAGTTCATCATGTAGGTGAAAATTTAGAACTTGCTTACCTTCATTGAGTGTCTGGTACATGCTGTCAAATTCTGGATTGCTCTCATAAAGATGCGGCCACCCATAAGTCTCCTACACACAGGAGTCGAGCACAATGATCAGCGCCATGGCTGGTGGTCGGTTGAGGAAGTCTGCAACATTATTAGTGCTATTGTTCTTATACTTAATGTTCAAATGGAATTGTTGTAAGTATGTGGACCATTTTTTATGGTGATCGTTCTGCAATGTCCCTTGTGTTTTTATGAACTGTAGGGGTCGGTGATCTATGTGGATGGTTATTTCCTTCCCCAAAATGTAATGCTTCCATTGATGGCATGCCTGCATAATGGAATACATTTCTTTGTCATAATTTGGATGCTTTTGGAATGTGTCTAAAAGTGTCTCACTATGGTAAGCCATTGGATGCCCCTACTGAGAATGAATTGCACCAATAACATAGTTAGAGGCGTTTGTCTCAATCTTAAATCGTTACTATAGGTCTAGTAATGTGAGCACTGGTGTAGAGTAGAGGTGTTGCTTCAACTCAAAAAACGCCTTTTGTTGGGTTTCGGACCAAAAAAGCTTTTCTTTTGCTACTCCCTTGATGACTTGACTTAAAGGCCAGGTGATATGAGAGAACCCCAACACAAACCTGCGGTAGAAATTGGCAAGACCTAGAAAGTTGCGAAGATCTGTTAGAGTGGTTGGGGCTAGCCAATCTCGAATGACTTGTATCTTGGCTGGGTCCACATGCACACCCTTCTCATCAATGATGTACCCCAAATATTGATCTTGGGTCCTGCCAAAAGTGCATTTCTCCAAATTGACACACAACTTGTGTTGTCACAAGGTTTGAAGGACCTGTCAAATATTATGGAGGTGCTCTTCCCAACTCTAGATGAAGATCAAGATGTCATCTAAATACACCACCACGAATGCATTAATGAAGGGTCGCAATATGTCATCCATCAATCTCATGAAGTTTGCAGGGGCATTTGTCAACTCGAAAGACATGACCAATGATTTGAAAAGGCCCTCCTTGGATTTGAAGGAAGTATTCCACACATCAGAGGGTTCGATAGGCACTTGGTGATAACCGAAATTCAAGTTAATCTTGCTTAAATATATGGCCCCCTTGAGCTAGTCTAGAAGGTCATCAATCTATGGGATTGGGTACCTATTCTAGATAGTGATCTTATTCAATGCCCGATAGTCAATACAGAGTCTCAAGGTCTCATCCTTCTTTTGTACCAATACAATTGGGCTCCCATAGGGTGATGAGCTTGGCCTGATGTGCCTTTTCTACAACAACTCATGAATCTACCTTTCGATCTCATCGTTCTCCAGAACAGAGCATCGATATATCATTCCATTGGGTAGAAAAACGCCTGGGGTCAGATCAATGGAGTACTTGACCTGACAGTGCATAGGTACCCCTGTAAGTGAGGTGAAAATTTCACTATAATCCTCCATGATCTTGTCCATCTATTTTTTTTATGTAGAGGATCCCTGTCTACAAGTCGTGGACAAAACCTTCTTCTTTCCCTAAGGGTGAATCACGAGGAAAACAAATTTCTTGGTTTGGGAAATGATCTTACTGCATTTCTTTACACTGATCAAAGAGATGGTAGTAAGCGAGGCTACCTTTGATATCCTATACAACTTATTACCCAAAGTAATAATCACAGAGCGAGGTCTAGACTCATATACATCACGTCACTTCCACAAGTATGGTTTTCCTAATAATACATCAAAAACTTCAAGAGGAACAACATTACATAGTACCTCATCCATGAAGGGCTTGATGTTGTAGGGAAGGCAACAATTTTGGGTTACGTGGAGATCTCATTCTTGTTGAAGCCACCTGATGGTGTACATCTGTGGATGTGATGCCATCGGTAGGCCCAACTATTTCATGACCTCTACTGAAATTAGGTTCTTTTATCTCCCGCCGTCGACAATGAACTGCAGCGGAGAAACTTTCACCTACATATGTGAGTGGAAGAGGTGTTCCCCCTCCTCTGGATATTCAAGCTCATTCTTCTTAATTTTGGTGGTGACCATGATGGTATTGGACTCTACGTCATGATTTGCTTCCCTTTTTCATTCCCCTTATGGGGTTCTGAGTCAAATTTGGAACATGCGTTTGATTCAAAAGCCTTCAACTCGGCCAATCATGACTGCTTGGCCTAAAACTCACTTGTGTTGTGAGTGGAGCTCTTATGGAACTCACACTATTTTCCCATGTCCTTCTTTGTCTTCATGGTTTTGTTCTTTTCTTGTGGATTCGAAGCGTTTTCTAGGGCCACCCTGCCTTGGCTTTGGACTTTTCTCTGTGGTTTGGGGGTGCCTTTTCATTACTTTGGATTCATAGATCCAAAGTCTCGCTTCTTCTGTTTAAACTTCTGCTCAATCTTGACAGTTTATCAGTATTTCGTGTCGATCGAGGAGATGTCCAGGAACTCCATCTCATCCTGGATGTACTTGTGTAGATAGTTGTGGTACTTGAGTACCAAATGTTGCTTAGAATCCTTGATACCCAACTTAGTCCGAAGGGTATGGAAAATATTTTTGAACTTCGACACATCTTGGTCCCTTCCTTGTTGTAGCATGGTCCACTTTGTGTATTTATCTTCATAGGTCCCAACAGGGTAATATTGTTCCTTGATAGCATCTCATAAAGAATTCGAAGTGGGTGTGATTGAAAAGAGTGAGGATTCCCTCTCGTCCTTTTGTTCATAGTAGCTTTCCCACGAGTCCTTGACGTGTGGGGCAGTTTTGAGAAGTGAAAAAGTAATATTTTCCCAATTGGAAAAGTCATCAACTGAAAAATAACCTTTGAAAAGATTCAACCATTTATTTATGGCGTCTGCATCTATTTGGTCCTCAAATATATCAAAGTTAACTTGTACCTTAAAAGGAGTGGCACCTCCAGAGTGGCTATGGAATGAAGATGTGTCGCGTGTGGTTAGTCATCAAAGAATCTAGGCAAAGTTATCCATCATCGCGTTCCTCTATCACTTGAGGGCTTCCTTGAGCAATATTTTGAAAGGATCTCCTACCCCCTCGTCTTTATTTTCCTCTTCCATGAAAGTTCATTGGGGTTTGCAAGGCTGGTCTTGCAAAGGCTCAACTAGATCGAGCGCTAACTCCTTATACCTTGACCTTGTTGGGGACATGCAAAGAAAAATACAGAAAGAGAAGATCGCTCTGATTATACCACTGATACAAACTTAAATAGAAACACAACAAATTATAGATATAACCAAAAATACATAAATGTAGCATAAATAACACTTCATTTCATTAAAATCAGAATACTAAATTATGCTTACAAACAGAATGGAAATAAACTAGCTCGGGCAATGGTAGCTTGTCTCTAAGAAGAGATGTGGCGGATACATTCCTTTGGATTGTGTTACAATGAGGCTCCAAGGGCTATTTATTATTGAGAAACAATGGAAAACCCTAAACATCCATAAACCTAACCCAAGGAGATGAAGTTCCAAAACTGTGGGCCCTGTTTGGGTAAATTGGTACATCAATTTTCGAGGGTCGTGACATTGGAATACGAGCTCTGTTTGTTTATCACAATACCTTGTTTCGAATATCTCAAAGCATAGGGTGAAATAAAATTGGATAAACTATTTGGGACTTTTTAGATGTCTCCATTTTCCCTAAAAACATTGTTTAGGGCCTCAAAACGACTCCGGAAGTTCACGACATGAAAATTTTCCAAAAATAGTAAAATCTGCTATAATTAAGGAAACTGAAAAACTGAAAGAGACTGTGTTGGGGGTCCAAGTGGAATAGGATGGTGGCCACCAATATCCACTTGGATCAATGCCCTTCTCCTTCAAAAGAGTGTTTTCCTCAACACTTGAGTAGTTCTAGATTCTTCTGTCTAAAATTATCATCCTCCCATGTGCAATCTTCAATGGGTAAGTTCTTCCACTAAATGGGATACTCTGAAATTAATCGATTTTGTATCTTTCGAGTTCTTGTTTCTGTGATTGATTCAGTCTCAAATATGATTTTCTCTTCTTCGTCAATTTCTGGCAACACTGTTTGAATTGGAAGCTTGTCAATGATAACATTCTTTAAGCATGAAACATGGAAAATTGGGTGTACTCGAGAAGATGTAGGAAACTCCAATTTGTATGCCATAGTACTAATCTTTTGCAGCACCTTGTAGGGATCGTAGTACTTGGGTGATACTTTATTATCCTTCTTAGCTTCCTTGAGAGACATTTATTTGTATGGTTGTAGCCGTAAAAATACCCAGTCACCTACATCAACACTTCTTTCACTCCAATGTTGATATTCGTGTTCTTTCATTCGATTTTTCTCCATAGTGAGGTTATCCTTTAATAGTTCGAGAACTTGTTTTTGATGCTCGATGTGATCTTCCACTGCTTGAACCTTAGAATTTTCTCTTAAAGATAATGTGATGGATGGTGGATGATATCCATAAAGGGCCATAAATGGGGTCATTTTTGCTACAATATGGAATGAAGTGTTATACCACCATTCAGCTAGAGGTAACCACTTGACCCATTGTGTTTGTTTATTAGATATAAAGAAATGAATATATCATTCCAAACATTTGTTCACTATCTCAGTTTTATCCTAAGATTGAGGATTATGAGATTAGCTATGAGCTAATTGAGTACCAAGACAAAAAAATAATTCCGTCCAAAAATTTCGAGTGAAAATGGGATCTTTGTCACTTACTATAATCTTTGTGTTTCCATGAAGCTTTTGAATTTTTTCCATAAATGCAATAGCAGTTGTACTGACTTTACAAGGATGAGATAATGCACAAAAGTGCGCATACTTGGTAAGTCTATCAATTACCTCCACGATGACAATATTTCCTTTATACTTGGGTAAACCTATGATAAAATCCATTAAGACCTCGTCCCAACACTGACTTGGAATGGATAAAGGTTGTAACAAAACCGAGGTCTTAATTGTCTCAACTTTGTTTTGTTGGAATACCAAACATTCTGCCACAAACTTCTGAATATTAAATTTAAGGCCATCCCAAAAAAAAACTTCTTGACCCTATGGTATGTTTTTTAAAATCTTGAGTGCTCTCCTAAGGGAGAGGTGTGCAATTCCAAAATAATCTTTTGTTTGAGTTGGGAATTCTTACAAATATATAAGTGATCTTTGTACCATAATGAATAATTTTTCCAACTAAATGTATCAGATGTACTCAGATCTTGCTGCAAGTTTTGAATAAGTAACCACAGCTCTTCATCATTCTTCCATTAATCCCTTGCTTTGGTTATAATAGAAGTGGCACAAAGCAATGCTTCCACATCCTCCTCCTTTCTTGAGAGTGAATCTGTAACAACATTTTACTTCCCGTTTTTGTAGATGATTTCAAAGTCATAATCCAACATATTTTTCACCCATTTTTTATGCTCTTTTGAGGAAAATCTTTGCTCCAAAAACTATTTATGATTATCATGATCTGTTTTAACCTTTAGGTGTCTTCTGAATAGGTAAAGTCATCATTTCTTTAGTGTATGTCGTATTTCCAACATTTCCTTCTCATAAATTGGTTATTGTAAATACTTTCCTTTGATTGGATGACTTTCAAAACCAATGGGTGTTCCTTCTTGCATTAAAACATCACCAATTCCATTTCCCGAGGCATCACATTCCACAATAAAAAAATTTGTGAAGTCTGTCATAGCTAAGGCCGGTGCTTGGCACATTGCCTCTTTAAGATGTTCAAAAGCCTTCATTGCTTCAGGAGTCCAATAAAATGCATCTTTCTTCAATAATGATGTTAGAGGTGTTGCTATTCTCCCATAATTCTTAACAAACTTAAGATAATACCCTGTCACCCCAAGAAATTCTCGAAGATTCTTTATGGTTGTGGGAATTTTCCATTCCTTAATGGATTTAATTTTTTTAGGGCCTACCTTAACACCCTCATTAGATACAATATGACCCAAATATTCCACCTCCTCTACTCCAAAGAAACATTTGGATTTTTTTGCATATAATTGTTTCTCCTCCAATAGTTTGAGTACCATGTCAACATGTTGAACATGATCCTTCCAAGACTTGTTGTAGATTAGTATATCATCAAAAAATACTAACACAAATTATCTAAGGGCTTGAAAATCAAATTCATCAAACCTTAAATTGTGGAAGGTGCATTAGTAAGTTTAAAAGGCATGACCAAAAATTCATAATGACCCTCATGAGTTTTGAATGTTGTTTCCAGAATATCTTCAGTATTCGTTCTAATTTGATGATATCCGAAATGAATATCCAGCTTGTTGAAGTAAATTGCTCCATGTAATTCATCAATGACAATGATGGGAAATTTATATTTAATAGTGAGCTTGTTGAGCTCCCTATAATCCAGACATATTCCATGATCCATATTCTTGTGCACCAACACTACTAGAGCATAGAAATAACTTTGACTAGGTTGAATTATATGAGCCTCTAACATTTCTGCACCCATAAGTTCAATTTCACTCTTTTGGGCATAAGGATATGTGTAAGGCCTGATTTTTGGAGGAACACTTCTTGGAATTAAATGAATAGCTTGATCATGATCACAAATATGCGGGAGGCCTTTGGGAGTCTCAAACACCTTGGAATGATTATCCAAGACTTTTTGGAGATCTGGAGAAATAGATGATTTCAATGCTTGAAAATCTACTACTATTATGCCCTGTTGTTCTTTCTTCAGAAGATTTTTTGTTCCATTAGAGCTAATTGTCTTTCTTGGTTTCCTTGCGATACCCCTTAATTCAAATTCCTTTCTTTCCCAAAAAAAATCAAGAAATTTTTTGAAAATTGAAATCTATCATCCCCAAAGATTGTAACCATTGGATTCGTAGTACAACATCAAGACCACCCATTGGAATGAAAGCATTGGACTATGCAATACATATTCCCTTATGGTATGCTTGATATTATGGCACTTTCTAGAGAAATTTATAGTTCCTCCATTTGCAATCATCACTTGACATTTTGGTATTGGATATAGGAAGCAGTTTAATTCCTTGGCTACCTTAAAATGAGTACAATTATGGGTACAACCCAAATCTATTAGAACTATTACCATTTTATTCTTGATATATCCTTCTATATTGAGAGTTAGATGAGTGTTAATTCCTTCCAATGCATTACAAGATATGGTCGGATTCATTTCTTCTTTTTCTGGGGTTGGTTCCTGGTGCATGTCCTCCTCTTTTTACATTTCTTGTTCCTTTTCTTCCTCCTCTTCACAATCTATGTTGAATAGTTTCTTCTCAACACACTTATGACCTTTAGTGTATTTGTTATCACAACTGTAAAAATGCCCTTTTTCTCTTTTTTCCTCCAATTGTTGTGGTGTCAATCTTGTAGTTGTGGAAGGCTAGGAGAAACAAGACTAGGAGAAAAAACACTTCCATATTTATAGTTGTGAGTGGTATACTTCCTTATTGCCATAATTTTTCTTTCAATTTTTCTTGCCACCCTGAATGCCTTCTCTAATTAATTAGGTTTCCAAAAGCGAAACTCACGTTGGATTTTGTCTTTTAAAGTCCCTACGAAGACATTAATCCTATGCTCTTCTCAAATATCGGTTACCCTAATATTCATTTTTTTAGAAGTCTTCAATGTGCTCCGCCATTGAACTCTTTTGTTTCAGATTTATCAGTTGGCTAAATAAGGTGTTTCTCTTTGTATCTTCATAATTTTCTATCATTTACTCCATAAAAATTGACCAGGTGACAAGTGGTTTACAAGAACAAATCCTTCTATACCATACAGATTGATTGGGTTCTAAATATAGAGATGAAATACGTACCTTTTATGAGGGTTTCACATCCTGTAGATCAAAACATTGCTCCATGTGTAGTATCCATGTTACCAGATCCTTGCCATCAATATTCCAAATATATATCTTTGTGTTGTGGTGTATTTTAAACCCCATATTGGAGTCTTTAAAACCATAATTCATATTCCTTTCATCCTCATCATGATTATTAACTTGTCACCACCTAGGAGTGTTTCTTGCAACAACTTTGCTAATCCTTCCATCCTTCCATCCTGACATTCATCATTGCTTCCATGTATGTTTTTAAACCATTCACGTCACCTTTTATTTCTATTATTAAACTATCCATGTCACCTTTTAATCCATCCGTGTCCCGTTTTAAGCCATCCATGTCATCTTTGGTTGCTCTTTGTGAGAGCAAAATGTTTTGCACTTGGTCCCGTAATTTTGATATATCATGCTACAATTCTTCCTCTTCATGCGTCAGTTTTCCAAGGTTTGAAATTTGCTCCTGTGGTATCCCTATCTGTATTTCAAAAGCCACAGTTGAGATCAATATGGATTCATCAATATAGGGTTATGCCAAATCTACCAAGATGACCTGATTATGGACTCGTTGAGTAGAGAAAAGTTGTATTAGATTCCACGGGCTACACTAGTATTATAGGGACCTAACATTTCATATGAAAAAATTAAGAAATAATATTAAAATATTTGATTAAACTTTTTTTAATGTAATTTATTTTTTTTTTATGTATATTCCTTATATATAATTATAAAGTGCATTCATATTATCACTAAAGAAAGTGATAGATGTTTAAAAAAATTTGAAAATAAAAATTATCCAAATTTTATAATGAGTGAAACATCTTTGATTTTTCCAATTGCCTTAAAATATAATAATAGAACCTTTAAAAAAGTTATAAATGAATATCTTTAAAAATACAAAATAACCAATGCCAAAAACATATGACAGTTGTCGTACAAGTTGGAAAATAAGTTGAGAGCATAGAGTCTTGAGTTGAGTATGATATTACTATGACAAAAAAAGGCTTGCAAACCTACAACCAGGGAAAACTAATGAAACAACAAAGATAAAGGAGACTAGGAAAACTAAAAAAGCAAGCAACATAATAGAATTGAATAATAGAACCTGAAACATTTGTAAGAAAAGAAATATCCTCGTCAATGGAATGGTTGGTCTGTTTGTTCGATGGTGGCATTGTCGGGCTTAGAGGTGATCCAAACTCCAAGATGTATAACTTTCCTTTGATGCCAAGAATAAGTACTTTCAACTCATTCAACTTTTGGATAATGCTATATATAGACTCATGGTTATCCACCATGACTTTTCTCATCACGAGTTCTATATGTCATTTGATCCAAGTTGGATCACTATATTTTTTTACATCCATATTGATGCTTTTAGGGTGGAAAAAGTGGGGGAATCATCTCACAACATCATTTTTACCAATGGAGCCTAGTTTGGCAAAACAAGGTCTGAAATATTTCAGGAGCATTTTGAGGCATCAAACGATGTTTTTGGGGGGTAAAACTTTGTTTCCATGAAGAAACACATTTTCATGTTATTCTACACAAAAATACCATTTCAACGGTGCAAGAATCACATCAATTGGATTTGGTATGCGAAAGTTATGCCACTCAGAAGTTGAGCTTTTTGTTTTCACCACCATAATTTAAGAGAATGCCATGTTAAGCCCCATTATTCATGGGAAAGGGGCTAGCCATGTGATTATGGTGTAGAAGACTCTAGAACATACTTAAAGTAACTCTAGTTAAGAGTGCATGTAGTCAAACTTAACCACTAGTTGTCTATCGGGTTGTGTTATAACTACGCCACTAGAAAGAAAAGAGATTCCATTACTTTGAGTGCATTTGTTCCATAGCTAAGAAAAAATAGCCAAGAGGGATAGGAGGTAGAGCATACAAAGAGAATTTGTGCATTGTAGTGCCCCATGGGCCACAAGCCATACTTCTTTGTACTTATAGTCATATTTCCATTCAGAGAAAGAGAGTGATCAACCTTGCCTTCCAGATGGGTTTTTATCCCTAAAGGGTTTCCCATAACACATGTTTTTTAAAATGTGTGTGTGAGATTTTATTTTTTGATTCTCTATTTTCTACATAATTTTCATTCGCATGCATGCACTATTAACAGTGAAATCTACAGATCTAGGAATCTAATAAAACTATAATAGTATAAAATTTTAGATTTTAAATATAGTATTATCAAAATTGTTGTGACAAAATGCCGAGGGTAATATCCATGATAATTTATAGATATCCAATATAAATCAACCATGTAGAGATAACAATTTTGATTCCCTTTAGTGTTTCTCATGTTTGAGATCCACATAGTCAAATCATCCATCTCTTTTGAGTCCAATTTCGTTTTCCTCTCCTACATAACAAATGCTTTTACCATGCCAATTTTAACATGAACATTCAATGGTATGTGTGATTAATAGCTTCATTCTAAAGCATCAACTTCAAAATGCACTTGGGATCCCCCCAAATTTGCTCTTCCTTTTCCACCTCACCTACAATGAGCTCTTTGGCGTCATCATAGTAGGAGGGAGAAATACTCAAGATAAACATAAGTGAATGAAGGTTGAGGGATGAGGAAAGTGTAGGCTGGTAAACCCAAAGATACCATCCAATGAGGCACTATGTGAGCCAATAAAAGAAACTAAGAGGTCCTCCCCCAAATCTATTATAGGAAAGGGTGGGAAAAGGCTTTGGGAAAATTATCGAGCATCAATTTATACACCAAGAATATGTAGGAAAAAACCATGATAGTCCGAGGAAACAAATAAGGAATAGTTCCAAAATTTTCTATGGCAAGGTTTCCTAGGAGCCTCACTAGGAAAACCCCCACTAGTACAAAATGACTAATTAGTTACTAAAACAATGACTAAAATTTTCATATAAATGACCATTTTTCAATTGGTGACCAGTAGTAGCTAATTTACAGTATCTTATAACGCGACCAACTTTTAGTCATTTTTGGCTTAGTCATTAATTGATTGTTTCAATTTTATCATCTAGTAGTATATTTAGTCATAAATTTGGTCCTTAATTTAGTCATTGATTTAGTCAGTAATTGCCACAATTAATGACCAAATATACAATAAAATATATTACTATATGATCATTGGAGAAAACCAATTAATGACCAAAGAAATATAACCAAAATGTTGGTCTTGTTATAAGATACTAAAAATTAGCTATTAATAGTCATATATATGCAAATTTCAGTTGTCATTTGAAACAAATTAATGACCAAAGAAATATGACAAAAATTTTGTCGTGTTATAAGATACTATAAATTAACTACTAATAGTCATATACATGCAAAATTTAGCTGTCATTTGTAATGAAAAATTAATTATTTGCAGTAGTCATTTATATTTTTTTCATAGTTTCATATTTATTATATATACGACTAATTTAGTAGTTTATATTAATTTCATTTATTTTCATTAATAATAATTATAAACCACTAATTTAGTCGTATATTCATTTTATTCGTGTTCATCATTAATCAATATAAACTACTAATTTAGTAATTTTAGATTGATTTAATGTGTTCATTATTAATCAACATAAATTAATTAGTATTATTTTGCGACTAAATTTAAAAAAAAAAATGGCATACAATGTGCACTGGTTCATCTAATATGAAAATTCAAAATTACATATGTTAGTTAAAATACTAAATAATATCAAGTGAAACTATAAATAATTTCAACCACAAATTATATTATATGAAATGTCAAGTATTACAATATGAGTTTCCAACTTAACATTGGTCCGACTACAATTTACACATGAAATGTCGTTTCATCACTATAAAACATTATCATTGTGTTTCCAAGTCATTGCAGGTGAATTCACCAACTATGAAGACTTGAACACTAGTCGTTATGTGTGTGTCTTGTGCATGATATTGGATTTAGGGGTACCACTAGACAAGTTCTCTTCTCTCTCTTTCTGCATTTGTCACTACAGTGTTAGTGTTTTCCTCTTTCTTCAAATCCTACTGCTTACCATCAATATTGAGTTCCTTTTCTAAAAACAAAAGAAGATACAATGCAGAGTGTAAATCATGAAAGATGATGAACACTAGAATAGAAAATAAAGTAGACTATAAAGGATTTATATTACATATACCTCAACATCAACAATGTTAAATCCATTCTTCCCCATAAAAGCAAGCAACTCGGGCAAGTTTTCTTCAGTTGAACGATAATGGCCACTATGTGGCTAGATGACCTGTATAAACAAATAAAAGTCACCATAGAACGAAAACCTTAGTAACTTAGTATTCAACCTTCAAGGAAAGCTTAAACACAACCATCCCAACTAAGTTACATGCTAAAAAGCTCAAACTATAAATAACTTGTGAAAACAAATAATCTAAGGTGTGATGTCTAATCCTTGTCATTTTATTCGCAACAACAGTTAGTTCTCTAATGCATGAACTTGGTCAAGTATATAAACAACATGTGCTAAAATAACAATATAAATGTAAAATTTTCTAATAGTCATGAAAATCTTTCAACACAAAACAGTTAAAAGTATTTCAATCAATATCGTGTAAAATTTATTTCATCTTCAAGCTTTGGTTGTTGTTTAAACAGAAATAATACCAAGTATTTTCAATTTCATAGTTAAAATAAAAATAAAAATAAAAATAGACGTTCAAAACACAATCAAACAATAAAGAGAGGATATCATGGAATGGACATTGCAATTATAAAAAAATGTTTACCTATCCATCGATATCTTATCAGGCAGTCCTAAAACATTTTCTTGCCCAAAATAACCATGAGGTGAAAGAATCACAACATTAAAAACCATAAGGATACTTACTAGAAACATTTCCAAAGTCGATGGTTCAAGTGCTTGAAGGATCTCCAACAACAAATGAATCATATCCAAGATGTGATCTCTATATTTTCTCGCCATCCTTTTTCCAATCACATTTCATGTAGCATGCCCACACCAGAGTCGAGTAACAATAAAATGAAGGCATTAACATTTTTTTTTATCTTTTATATGTATAAACTCCGAATATAATTTTTTTTGGGAACATATTAATTTGTATTTAAATCCTTCTTGTCATGAGAATATATCAATGAAGTAGGATGTAATAAAAATTGACCTCAATGAGGTCCTCTAACAATTTCTACAATTTAAGTATGGGGGTTTACAATATCAATATTTGTCTTGTTGTGATATATCAGATAGAAAAAATAACATATCTGCAAAAGATAAAACCATATATTACTTATGTTCAAACTATGTATATGGTGTATTCTTAGGTAACTTTTTAAGATGTCCCTCTGCCTTTACCAAATCGGATTGTAGCTTGGTTAAACTCTATATTCTTTCATTAAACATCAATTTCTGCAAGATAAATGTCAAATATTATTGTTTTCCATTTCTCAACATGATAGATACGATAAATTGAAAGTCACATAAAAGCCAGAGAAAACCATTTTCTAACCAAAAAAAGAAAACAAACAGTGCCTCTAATAAAACTTCACACCTAAGAAATTACTCTGCCACGTGCTCAGACTAAAGGTGATATTCTTTGAATCATCTTTAGCTCATATTTAATGGGATATTTGTATGTTTACCACGATGTCAATTTGGTGCTAAAAGAAATATATAAATATAGGTTATTATCAGTGAAATTCAAGTATAATTCAAAAAAATAATGTCATTACAAGGTATGGAGAGAGTAACATCTTCATAACTAGGATTCTCTATTTTAGTTTGGTTTGAGTTGAGTTGGCATTTGAATATATAGTGTTCTATAAATAAGTGAAATAGAAATATGAGAATCGAAATAACCCTGTGAATTTTTAGTTAATTCATATTATATATCTCTGAAATAGGCAGGTCATCCATCTCTACTATTTGATAGAGATTTATTGGAATAGAATAATATTGAATTAACTATCAAACACAATGATGAAATATATTAACCAAGGAAAGAAAAATGACATGGATTTGGTATTTGTGTGCTCGAAGGAAATCCAACAATGGTTGTGTCCTTTCTTTATCATGAAATAATACTGAAGAAAAATGTTGGTTCAAAAATTGAACTCCATTACTAATAGGAGATGGTCATGTTGGGTAAGGAAAGGATGAATTTAAGGGCTCAAGGTCTAGCTTCAATAAATAGTTATCCTTTTCACTACAAAATACAAAGTTGTCATCATTTTCTTATCTAGGTAAAAATAAAAGTGAGTTTTTATTTGTGCAGTTGTGATAGTATATGAAAAAGAGAGCACTATTGGAAATCAAAGTGTGTCACCCCATCATCCAACCTAACAGAAAACATATATATTCAATTGTTGACTACAGTGGAAATCAAATGTAAAACCCACTCAACTTGAATTTTACATGGCATAGCCATACTGAACTAGTACAATAGAGGCATGCTCACTCATAAATAGGAGATGATAAAAAAGAATAATGGAACATTATTTCTTGCCACTGAATTGGCATGAATAAAATTTCCACAAAATTCGTCCAAAAAATGAGAAGAAATTATGGAAAAGAACATATCATTAGTGTTTGTACTCTCTTTATCACATGTAGCCTAGGGAAGTAGAGGAGGCCAAATGTAGTAGGATTCCAATTGTGTGGGATATAAAAAGAGAAATGTGGGAAAACATGCCTACCAATTCACGAAATCTCACTATAAATAATATAACATGTTGAGGATAGTAATGATGAAAATGAAGCATGTATGAAGATCAAGCATCTTATTGGTCATCAATTAGTAAGGCACATGGTAATTTTTACTCGTAAAAAAATATCATAATTAGTGTAATGATTGTGTGGATCATTTTGTGAATTTTTTCAAATTTATATTATGGCGTCCTTGCAAGAAAGAGTGATGAAAGTTCTCCAGGTTTGGTCAAACTAGTTTCTCTTTTCAGATGCTTATGTGAATGGACTGAGGGCTACCTTTCTTCGGTTTGGAAATTTAGGTGTCCCTCCTTTTCATTCAATATGTGGAGATTCCCCATCATTGAAGGACCTTGATAGTTCTAAAGATAACCTTACGGACATAAGAGACGAATCTGGTCCAAATCAAGATGATGCTCGAGCGATTGGAGAGGGAGAAACAACTCGAGAATTTTTAGTATTCCTCTTGTGGAGCTTGAAAGATAGTGTAGGAAAAATAGTTTATATATTTGTGGTGGTAAGGAGGTAATGGTTTTCCGATTGCTTAGATTAGAAGAAGCAAAGAAGCATAAGAACCAAGATCAAGATGAGGATTTCAGGTATGGGTATAACTTTGCAATCAGAGGGAAGCATGCAAGAGAAATTATGCTTATTTAAAATTGGGAGGGGAAGGTAGAGCACGAGCGAAGAAAGAAAATCCATACTTGATGATGATAAGGATTATATATCCTTATCATCATCTAAGAATAATGTTCAGGAAAAATCATATTTATGGTCATAGGTTGGGGAACATGAATCAGTGGATGCCTCTTGCAGTGAAACTTTACCAAACAATGCTCATGTGGTCATGGTAGTGTCATGTGATGTGCCCCTAAAATTTCAAAATATTCTAGGAAATGTCATGGAAAATTTATTTCTCTACTCCTTAACTCATATTCTACCCCAACCGCGTTTTGATAGACCAATTATCAAGATCATAGAATGATCTTCTCTTTAATGAGGGAGTCCAAGGGCTAAGAATTTAAGGATACACTCATTTTTTTTTTAAATGGATAGTCTTGTCTGACTTGCAAGGACTTTGGTGTCAAACTTGTTGTTGAGCCAATGTTATTCACATGTCAAAATTTCGAGTATGACTTGGTGTTGAGATTGACGGAGAGGAGTTTTCTTAATACTATTTAGACAAGGAAAATAATCAAATTCAGTGTCCATTTGAATTATGATTCATGAAGCATAGTAACAGAGTTGGTGAGCATAATAGGGCTCATCCTTTTCGTGATGTGTTACATTCGAATGGAATGAATGCATGAATTTAAAAAGGTTGAGATATGATATAAATCTTGGGAAAATTTGACCAAAAAAAACCCAAACCTCACACTTGAGATATGATATAAATCTTGGAAAATTTTAACCAAATAAATAACCCAAACCTTAGAGCTAGTAGTGTGGAATCCATTGTTTGAAGTGTAGCTACTAAATACAAATTTCTTAAATACTTTTAAAAATTAACATACAAATAATTTATAAAAGCAGGATATTTTGTTGTCAATCAAATGTCAAACCAGATAACAATTCAAGTGATAGCCCACAATGACAATCCAAAATCAGGAAGGCGTATTGGAAAAATGTTCAAAATTCATTGGGAATATCCTAATCCTACAAGCTCCTCTTCTAAAGAAACCAAAAATGTCACCTTGCCCAGGAAGCATGGAATGTTAATGATATAAATGAAAAAAAGAGAAATAATTAAAAATGGTTGTCGGAACCAACACAAACAGTGAATGATAAACAAAATGAAAATGGGGAAAAATGCCGCATACCCACTCCATGAGACTACCATATGTTTCCATACTTGATGCTTCCCAAGACTAAGCAGGTCATTCAACTGGTGTCCACATCCTCGTATCCACAGTAGAATTCATCCTCATATCCACATACAATCTGCATTGGTCATACCCTTCTGTATAGAAAAAAATAAAAGAAAATGAAGCAAGAAATCCTTTTTACTGGTCAACAATTTAAATATTTTGAAGCCTATATTTAAAAACAAGATTCCTATACCAATATCCTTTCTTTCTTTGAAACTATATTCAAATACATCACTTCTTCCAAAAAATTTACATATCGTGGATCGTCATAATTCAAGTAGTCAGTTAAACGAAGTTCCATCATCTCTAGAGTAGGGATTCTCTAAAGAAAGAAACATAATACACCGATTTCCTATCATGAAATTTAGTTGTCTACATAAACCTGTATCGTACGGAGATGAGAGAGTGGGGATTTAAGATGCCGCGGTATGGGATATTTTGTAAGTTTCTGCATTTCATTTCAAAATCAGAATAAGCCAACTCTTCACTCATTTATGAGGAAAAAGACATAAATATTAATTATGAACATAATGGAAAAAAACCATGGAAGCATTTTATGGTCTTTTCACATCGTATCGGAGGTTAATTTTTTTAATTTAGGTAGTGTGGATTTGCATTAAGGAATAGATATGAAACAAATTTGTTACTTGGTTTTGTTTCATATCTATTGGATATACTGAATCTGCAAACAAGACATAATAATGAACCAAAACATAATAGTCAACCTAAGCTACATCAATATATGCTTTGTATATAAAAAAATATGCTATACCGTGACAACTAAGTAGTAAATGCAAACATTCTTAAACATTGAAACATGTTTTTCATTGCACATGTAAAAGAAAAGAAAAGAAAAAAATTCTTATCAAAATAAAGTTGTCACCCATTAACAAACGCTAGAGATTAGGAAGCCTCTCGAACAACAAATTGAGAAGACACATATTTCTTTAAGAAAAAGCTCAACACATATGACCAGATCCTTTAATGATTTAAAGCTCCCCATCATCTCAATCAATATGTCCACAAAGAAATTGTACGCATTATTAGGACATGAGGCCATTTCTAGGATGGTCAGATTACTTCCATGCTGCATATTGAGTCCCAATATAGAGCATGAAATCTCTTGAAACAATATCACATTCACTCTCAAATCTTTTATCATGTATGCCCTTACATACACATACAAGACAACCTACATTTAGAGTCGTTTATCTTTTATCCACATACAACTTGCATTTACATTGGTTTCATTGTAAAGCCTTGAAAGTAATAGTAAAATCCAAACTTACATAGTCGTAGTTTGAAACAATGTGATTGAAGAGGTTTTGTCTGTATCTAGTGATTGTTTGATACAAATTCAGTGATTCCTCTACTGAGGACCCCAAATGCAGGGAGCGCACAGAAGGTCGAATACTGATGATCAAATATTCTTTATGGTTTGGCTAGTCGAGTGGGGCATCTGATCAAATTAGATGAGCATACAACTAAGCTTTAAAAGGGGTCCTATGCAAGTGATTTTAAATGATATCTCTTGGAAGCTTCAACATAGTACTCAGTATCATCATACAGAGGACCACCCAGAAAAAAACCATCTGATCTTGTCGAAGTTTGAAGAACCAAGTCACCCTTTTTCAGAAGGCCATTTCTACTGTCATTTTGAGAAATTATTTTAATGTCAACACTTGGGATTACTGGCAGCACTGACCCTGAATGTACTTTCATGGGCACCCCAGAAAAGAAGGAATAGCAGGTTGGCACCCATCAGTTTTAATGGCAATGTGTTGACTTCTTGGATAAAACAAGACCTTTTCGAAATTGTTCTTCTCACTATCATTCCTTTTATCTCTCGGGACAAAGACCAGTTCATCTTCAAGATTGACTAGTGAGTGTACTGATATACAACAATGCTTCTTGGTCCATTAGCACTTGAAACAAATTTGACATCATTGATCATATCTATAGATGCACACTCCTTTTCCCATATGTCTACAATAATTCTTCGAGACAACTCATTTGCTTCGGGATAAGAACTTGAATCAACCTGTATTTCACCACTCAGTAGATATTTTTCACGAGTTAAATATATAGGCTTCTGGTTGAATACATTGAATTATAATGAATACATTCTAAAGAAAATTCACAAGTTCAAGAAATGAAGCATGTGCACACCAGGAGCTTCTAAGAAAAGCTATTGCTATCCTTTCTCAATCAACAAATTCATAGGTTTTTTGTTTGGCTATACAATGTAAGAAGCCACAGGATGAGTAGACATAATACACAACCAATAGTCTTTTTGGATAAACACTATCTCCAAATGATCAGAAACACCAACATTGATATCAATAACCTTTCTCTCCCAACACCATTCATCATCCCAGTCTAACAAATCAAATGAAGGTCTATGTTTTAACTCAAGACGCCGTGCACCAAGTAAAAATTTCTCAAATATGAAGTCATTGCTATCATTTGTTAAATTTAAAGAGTTCAACTTCTCTAAACCCAGAGTTCAATAGCCAGAGAGGTAAGTGATATAGAAATCGAGGAGTCACATCCTTCCTTGCATATCACTGATCCATGGATATCAACAAGGGCCTTTATAAATTCGCATTGGTCCAGTTACTATCACATCAATATGTGATGGTGAAAATTGAAGACCAGAATCATGTTTTGTTGTTGTGGTCATTGGGTATATTCGATATTCACCTGGTTGAACCTCAAAGCAGAATTTTCCCATATCATCAATCCTCTTTACTTGAGGCTTAACATGGCCCGTGTGTCAAGCTAGCTTGATGCTTACCAGAATAGCCATATGTCACTAATTTTAGGGAACCACAAATACTATAATGTGTTGCTTCTATCTCTGGGATTAAAGCCATGTTTGGCAAAACCATGAAATTCTCCAAACTACTAAACTCGAATTAATCCTTCTCAGCCTTGATTGTGTAGCATGTTGATGTTACCCAATCAATTTTGTAATATCCCTGGACATCTATTGTAGCTCTTTCTCATACATCAACTAATATCTTAACACCTTCAACACCAACACCTTTAGAAGTCACGACACGTCCTCCAACTGAGAACCTTGTGACCTGAAATGGCTGAGATATATTAACATGAATTTCAACCAGAACCTCTATAGATGGAGGTGAAACATCAGATATTGTATTCTCACCATTTTAGAATGGAAAAAACCGGTATTTTCCACATGGAATAAAATTAAAAGCAAATTTTCTGATTTGCATGAAAAAGCACTTGATTTGGCCAAGGAGCTCCTCCAGAACCCTGAGGGCACTTCACCTCATGTACATCCTCTGAATAATGCTATACATGAACACCTAAAACAGGGTTACCCTGAGAAACAACCAAGTCATCCATTTCCTAACCAGGGACAAAAAATATGTCATCTACTACCATATTTCCAAATCCCAACTCCATCTCTTAGCACAATTGTTAAGAGACCATGAGAATCATGTATTTTAAAGAGAATATTATAGAAAATATACTCTATAAACCTCAATTGTTGTACCTCATGCAACTGGCTAGGGTCGACATTAGTATGATGTTCTATCTTCTTCCTCTATTTAACAATTGGCTCACAGAGCCAACTCTTTCCACTTCTTCACATTTGATTTTAGGGAGTGTGCCCTCTGGACACCCATCCTTAAGGAATAACTCTGAAATATTTATGTGGGCAGAGTCAATGTTGGGAGTATTTAGTGGTGTGGACTTTAGTTTCGGTTGTTTCTCCAAGCCCTTTTCATGACGCACAAACAAATAGAAGCGCATGTCAAGACTTTCTACATTTTATTTCCTAGTGTCTTCACAGTGTAATATTTTACATTGAAAACATTAGTCTGCTATACCCGATCGAAATTATCACTTGCGTGCTTGACAGATATTTGGTCACTTAGATATACGCAAAGGATTCTTTCTCCAAACTTACTATGTGTATCAAATGAAGGAAAAGAGAGAAAAATATTACAACCTTTCCTCTTTGAAAAAACTTGTAGTGGGATTTGAAATGACCTGATATTTGTATACTGCTGGAGGATTAACGAAATTTATGTATTCATGTTGGGAAGCAACCAACCTATATCTCCGTGGAGTAATATTTGTAAGCGTGTAACTGTCTCCCTTCAACATAAACACAACATTAATGAGGTCAATGTTGGTGGAAATGAGTTCAACCTTCACATTTGTAGGACCTCCATTTATCTCTGGACAACTTTTTGCTCCAACACTCTCCCAGAAGTAGTGAACCCAGCAAAGTGAAAATTGTTGTCTTCATTGCCATTGCAACCATTTTGATCCACTGATACATATTCAGTTGTTTAAGAAATGTTCACGAAGTCTGGGAATATGAATATTTCGATGTAATTTTTCCACTTGATATTCTTAACATCAAATCCGAAACTGTCTCGTTCATATCCAGAGAGCTCTTGAAACAATTTTTCAAAATTGTATCGAATCTGCACAAATATATTTAAAAAATTATTAATGTATGTTGTGTGATTACCAATCAAAATGTTTAAAACAATACAACACCAACAAATTTGTATTTCATCTCCATTGCGCATAATTCACCTTCCATGGTAGAATGCATATGGCTCGTAGATCTTTGCCAGGTGCTTCGATTGTTGTAACATATATTTTGTAGATGATCTTAATAACCCCACTATCTGCAATATGACTATCAGTTTGCAATGATTCATTTTATGTACCTTTTTATTATAATTATGGTGAGTCGATAATTCTTTAGATTAAGTAACAAATCTACTACTTGAACAGAGATTATATAAATGAGTAAATTTTTAACTTTTCAAATTCCACTTATATTCATCAAATTTCTAGTAAGAAACACAAAGTATCCTTACAACTTACATTGTTTGGTGAACTAACAGATGTGTCGAGAGCCTACCCATAATTCTCCAGAGTTTTTAACACAGATCAATTGCTTCAACAATTTTACAGGGTTTCCTTTGCGATCAGTGTATGGATTACATTTAAAATGTTCAAATATTATTTTAAAAAATTCTCGAGTTGTTATGGTATTTACCAACGAAAAAGAAACATGATAAACCTTTACGCCACACTTTCCTTTGTGTTTGTCCATGGCTTCTAAAGTTGCATTCGCAACCATGTCTATCAATATCTGCAATTTGAATTCAACAAAAAAAATAACACTTTTAAGATAGAAAGGATAATGCTTGTTTAAAAAAAAAAATGATAAAGTAACACATTTCAGAGAAAAAGGATAAGTAGATAAGGAAATTTTGGGGTATAAGTTTTGAATTATTCAATTTCATCCTCAAGATATAAATGGAAGATTTGATCTCCCAATAGAAATAAATAATGCGCAGAAGCTTTAGAAAAATCAAATCAATATAATTTAAATAATCAAGAAATGTGAAATCAAAGTTTGGAACAATCCACTCTCATCCTCAAGACACAAATGGAAAACCTAATCTAATAAAAAAAAAAAGGAAAATACTCGAGAAAATCTAAAATTAATTACGAAATGTTTTTTCACACTTTGTTAAGAGTTATTCACCAGATCGAGCACAATATCTGGATTGGCCAAGAAACAAGATAATTGACCTTTTCCATAGTGCGTAATGATTGGATCAATCATTCTTCAAGTTGAATATTTGATATCTCAACAACGTGGATCATCAACGTTTGGCGTCACAGCACAACAAAGAACACGTGAATGGTCACGTGTCAACTGTCGTGTTTTTCTAAACGAAGAATAATGTTGGAATGGGGATGGTGATGGATTTAGAATTTTCTTAATGGAATGCCATTATTCAAAGGAATCAATGACCCTCACGCGTAACAGCTGATATCTCAGGGCAAAAGATGGAGAAATTGTAGTAAGAACCACACGATTCCCTCTCTTGTTGTAGAATATATACTTCACAAAGACTGAAATTGTCACAAAGTGAGAAAAAAATATTTGTTAAAAACCATGAAGGCTTTCGACTCTGTCAGTGGTTCAGTGGTTTGAAAGATATTTATCTTTCGCATGGGGATCTCAGGTCCAAATCTCATCTAGGTGATTTTGGGATTAGTAGTCGAGCTTCCGAACCGAAGACTTCCTCAACTTTTTCAAAACCTTTTTTTCACTTCTGCGTCCATTGATCCCATCAGCAACAATTAGAACTACCAGGCTAGAAGTTGAAATCACTCGGATGGTTGAGATGTCAGGCTTTCGAGGGTGCAGATCTATTGAAAATCCAAGCCCACTATAGAGATCTGGATCAGTTTTACCCTCGCAGAGATTTGGATAGGTGCTACCCTCGCAGAAACAATGCCACGTTGTAAAACAATATCTTTATATTCCCAATTATCAAGGCAGGATAATCTATAACCCCTATGGTTTACCAGGAAATCACCCAAACCCCCAAATTTACAACCTCTTACAGTTCAAATTATTAAACTATTAAGTTGTAATTCAAAGTTTAAATAAATAAATTACAAATCTCTTTACTCCCTTCGAAGATACAAAGCAACTTTTCATTCAAATAATATTATTTTAACTTTCAATTAATTGAAATTTATTTTATTTTAACTTAATAATAAAATTGTTTTTGGTTATTTATATGTATTTTTTCAAAGTTATTTTGTAATTTCATATTAAAAATAAAATATTTATTTTATTTTAAAATTGAGGAAAATACAAATATTTTTCAAAGTAACTTTTCATCCAAATAATATTTTTTTTACTTTTCATTTACAATAAATTGAAATAAAATTGGCTTGGATTACTATCTTAATTTTGTATTTACCAAGGGTTGAGGGGATCAAATCTCTTTTGACTTTAAAAAAGGCTTGTATATGAAGAGATTTTATCCCTGGCTTGGTAAATTAGGAGTAAGATGATTTAATTATTAATTATAATTATAATTATAATTATTAATTTTATATTTCACTTACTATTTTTATTTTTTTAATTTACCCCAACTTTATTTTTCTTAACATTTTTCACATTAAATTTTATTTCACGGAATTTCCTCAAATTAGATGTTAAAATTGATTTTCAAATAAAATAAATTGGCTATATTTTTTAATATTAAAATTTAGTTTTAATTTGGCCCATGGTGTAGATAAGTTGATGATAGAATGGGTTGTTAAGGCATTTCTTATAATTTTATTGGTTTACACTTTGATTAGCTCAGTGTGCCACATGTGAGGCAATGTGGGTACCGTTGGGGTGATTGTGGTAGTGGATGGAATCGATCCTTAAGTACAAACTCTGTGTAGTTGTCTATTCTCTCATATACAAAAAAATAACAATAATAATAATAATCTTATTTTTTTAATTTTATTGAATTAATTATTTATTAAAATTAGGTGTTATTAAAAGCAAATGATTTTATTGGAAGTAGTTTAGGTGTTGGCAATAAAGGAAACTAATTTCCTTGTAATAATTTGTATCTTCACTCAATCACTCTCATAGAAAAAAAAAAAAAAAGTCTTGACCCCACCCATCAAGCAAGCCACCCAATGTCACCTTGGTGGCCTTCTCTCACTCTTTAGACTACAAGAAGGATATCCTTATCTATGGAGGAATCCTTTAAGATCAAGCTAAGCTAGGTCACTGAGTAATGAAGGGAAGTTCCTTAACAAAGATTAGTGATTTGACACTACTCACTCTCAAAGTAAAAGGTCAAGGATAAGTATGCGAATATTCAAACAAAACATGAATTATTGACAAATTTTGAATGATTTTAATTAGACAACTATGCTTATTCATGCAACGAAATTATACTTGAAAATGAAATATGAAGCTTGCTCAATTAACCATATAACATGAGATGTAGTGAAACATATATACAATGGCACAATAAAAATAGAAAATGAATCATAAATTGTCCACACAAGTAAGACATTAGATTATTCATTCATCATAGATGAGCATTGGAGATTGAGAGTTCATTATCATCATCAAGAGGTCATTCCACAATTAAGAGATCATACACCAATAGTATTAATTGTAAAGAGTTATGTGTTTCCAACGATAAATAAAGGAAATATCCATACTTGTCATTGTTACTAAGGACAATGAAGACAACAAAGTTGAATGTGGACTACTTACACATTTGTAACAATCAAATGTTATCCATTTATCATCAATTTATCAACATTTATAGTTGGGTAGTTTGTAACCATAGAATTGTGACCCAAATGATGTATTTGTAACATTCCAAAGTGTGTAATTACAACTAATGAACCATGATCAATACCATTAACGTGTGATCACAGTAAACATTGTGTACTTAGAGCAAATTTCCATTAAGACTAGAGATCAATGTAAGTTTTAAAGCACCCCTAAATAGTAAGAAATTACATATGTTAACATCAAATATTTAAGAATTGTGTGCATTGTCTAAATTGTGTACAAAGTGCACCAATAGTGGCACTATTGGGCTTCGATCCCTATCTGGTTATCTGGGCATAGTGCATGTGCTTGTGACAGTAAAAACACTTGACTTTCATCAAATCCATCTTCTTTCCACCCTCCTTGCCTTGGGACATCTTTCCCTTGGCCTTCTTTGCCTTACTCGCTAAGGAAAAATCCTCTTCTGTTTACTTGCAAGAGGTTCCATCTCTGGTGTTCATCCTGATCTCCTCCTGCATCAAATCTGACCACATTCGTTCCCAATCTGGTAGCTTCTCCCGATGATTGATAGAGTCCTGATAACTATGCCAACTCTTTGGGAGTCCTAGAAGAGAAAGACTCACCATATCATCCTTGGAAACCATGATTCCAACACTTCCAAGTTCATCACAATATTGAGTGAACTTGGTCAAGTAATTTGGAATTGAGTCACCCACCTCCATCTTGATTTTTCGAAGTTTGTCTTTCAGTGCCAACTTCCTTTGGTCACTGATATTCTGGAAAAGGTACTTCAATGCTTTCCACATAGAATGTGGAGTTTCCTTCCCATGGAGACTCGAGATAATGTGGTATCGAACTCCCTCAAGGATTATGCACCTCACCCTTGCCACATACTTCTTCCATTCATCCAAATTTTGAGCATCTAATGCTGGTGGCTTAAGAATGTCTTAATCAATGAATTCCTTCAAGCCATTATCCTCCAACACGACCTCCATCCTGCCCTTCCAGTCTATATAATTCGAGTTTCCATCCAAGGCATAGTCAAGCTGCAAACCCTAGAACACCATCTGTCGATCCTGAAATATATATTGCAAATTCGAATTTCACCTACAATCCAAAAATCAAAACTTTGAAATCTCCTCTAGTATACTTTTCTCAGCTTTGATACCGTGTAGAGTTTCCTATAGAGTCACAAGATCGTGTAATCTACTAAAACGAGAGCATGGAAAAGCTTCTAGGAATTTTTTATTATGGAGGATTGTAATTTGTAGCCTTCATTGGCATGTTGTAAGCCACTTTTCCCATGGCGTTGAACATGAAATACATTGACAGTGTGAATTTTAAAGATTAGAGAAGAAATTTGAGATAGAAATTTTTCCGGGGGCGAATTATGGGAAAGTTGAAGGGAAGCGGAACCACATAAGATTTTGCAAACCATCTTGACCATTAATTGAGAATCCCCTTCAATAAAGAGCTTGGGCATATTTAAGTGAAGAGTTTCCTTACTCAAAATTCAAATGGAAAGATCTTAGTTGCATTATTTCTATTAATTCCCATGTGTTGAACATAGTTATGAAGAGAAAAGAGAATTTTATTGTAAAACATCTCCAAATCCTACATCCCTTAAGTTTCCCTCATATGCTCCATCAAAGATCAATTTGGCAAAGCCTTTAGGAGGAAAAGATCAATGCATGGGGGAGGATGATGAAGGTATACTCACATGAAGTAAAGGCCTCTATCAAGATTCCATAGTTGCATACCATAGAGTATGGGATCTTCAATAGGAGACAACTCCAAGTTAGTGGCTACCCGAGATACTAAGAGAGTATATTTTCACAAATACTTGAAAAGTAGCTTCCAGAGAGAGCTAATTGAGCGATTTTAAATTCAAAAAATGCAACTATTACGTTTTTTCCATCATTAGAGGAATTTTTAGGTGAAAAATGTGCTTCAAAACAAAAAATGTACCAACAAAATTAACTTTAAAGGAACCAATAAGATTCAAGTTGATGATGTGATCTCCAAGGGTAGATATTTTGGAGGGAAAAGTAAAAAAGTACCTTTTTATAATTTTATTTTTAGTTTATCTCATTAGAAATTTACTTAAATATCAAGTGTAGACAACCATTGGATTTGGAATTAAATTTCACATCCAATAAGTACCCACTATGCATACTTCTGAGTAGACTCACATCAAAAAAGATTGAAAATATTAAAGTATTTTCAACTTGTTCCTTTCATGTATTTACATTTTTTTCAATGTGGGTCTACTCAAAATTATGCATAGTGGGCATTAATTAGATATGGAATTTAACTCTGCATCCAATGAGTGTATACACTCAACATTTGAGTAAACCTAAAAACACATTTGTGTATGCCATTCATGATTGGACAATGATTGAACAAATGTTCACTATCTTTCTAAGCACCATAACATAGACAACAAATAGAGGGGCTTTTAAAGATAGATGCCAACAACATATCCCATGTCTGAATATTTCAATGAGTAAGGAACCATAGGAAATGAGCCACTTTTAGCCATAGTTGATTATTCCAAATTTGGGACTGAATCTGAAGGCTTTGCAGTTTGAGCATGCTTATTTTAGATATGGTAAGCTTCTTTAATAGTGAAAATTCCCTTAGAAGAATACCCCTATTGTAATTTATATTGTTCTTTTGATGACGAAATATGTCTTTGCAATAAGATTTCTTCTAATTTATTCTAGGCATGAGGAAAGGGCCTAAAGTTCCAAGAGTGCACAATCTCCTATTTAGGTGTCAATTTGATTTTAGGGAGGAACCCCTCCAATAGTCCATGACCACATGACCAAAAGGAGTTAATGAGACTTCATTTTTCTACAAAGATCCTAGAGGTCCTCTTGGGATGCCATGCGAGGGAACTTATGCTAAGAGTGATCCAAAAATTGAGCCATCTTCCCATGACGGACTTCCCAAAAGAAATTGTTTTGAACCAAGTGCTTGCCTCAACATGTAAAATTCCAAACAGAGGAGCCTAGGGGACATTGTTGCATTAGGACACATTGTTTGGTTGTTGTTCTTCTACTGTAGTTTTTTTTTTTAGGTTTTGCTCCAAGAACCATGCTTAAAGTTTTGAGATCACAAAGACCTAGCCCTCCCCTTGCTTCAGGAAGGCAAATTTTTGTCCAACAAACAAGAGCCCATTTCCTTTCTCTAGATGCATATCCCCACAGAAAGGAGCATTAAAAACATCATATCTAGATCGATATGCATTTGGGAGATGCAAGTGAAGAAAATAGGTAAATAGGCAAGGCTTAATATATTGATTTAAACAACACTAATTTGCCTATAAAGTTGAGAGAAAGAAACATCCATCTCTCAAGGTGCTTGGCTATATTTTAAATGAAGTCTATCAAAGTCTTGATCTTTTCTTAACGGAATTCATCGTGAAGAGGGCATCCAAATACTTTGGAAAGGAGTAAACAACATTTAAATCTCAAATGCTTATGATGTGACCTTGAGTGAACAAAGATTTTAAAAAATGATCTTTGACTTATGCAAACTTGATTGTTGTTTTAAAATTATAAATTTAGGTAAAGTAGATGATAACCAATTTTTTAACCACCACAACCAAACTTAATTAACAATTGGAATTCTTTAATATATATTCAATAATTTTATATGAATCATTGTCATTCAATATTTATACAATTCCATTGAATAAAATGTTTTTTTACTCTATTATGCTGAAGGCATTTTAAGGAAATTAACAATTGGAATTCTTTAATATATATTCAATAATTTTATATGAATCATTGTCATTCAATATTTATACAATTCCATTGAATAAAATGTTTTTTTACTCTATTATGCTGAAGGCATTTTAAGGAAATTAACAATTGGAATTCTTTAATATATATTCAATAATTTTATATGAATCATTGTCATTCAATATTTATACAATTCCATTGAATAAAATGTTTTTTTACTCTATTATGCTGAAGGCATTTTAAGGAATAGCCTTTTGTGGAAAACATGTCAACCTTGAATACCGGTGGACCAATGCCACTACCATTGTCACACTCTTTAGCGGTCACACAGTAAATGGGAGTTCTCCATTTACAACCATATTTTCCACATCGCATACATCTTCGTTCCATGCGTGGTGATAGCAGGGATGGGTGTCTATACTTATCTTGCAGATCTGGTTCAGTCTTTCTTGTTTTTAATGAGATAAGGAACCAGCCCACTCAGCCACCCCAATATCGTCCAGCTGATGTCTTCGTGTGCGAGGTGGCTACCGTTGGGCCAAGAGATGTGGCTCAGGTTGGCTTCCTATTCAAACATACATCTCCGTTGGGCCAAGAGTCCATAAGGGGAATAAAATGTGCGGTAACGAGTGTGAAAAGAGTCACGGTAGAGTAGACAATTATGTCGAATTCATTGTATTTTAAATTAATTATTCATTATAGGAAATTATTGGTATTTCATTTTTGCTGTCATTTCTAAAATCTACTTAATTAATGAGGTGACAACTACATTCAAAATTTACCCATATATATTACTTTAAATTATTGGTATTTTACTTTTGGTGTCATTTTTAAAATCTATAAATTATTAGTTAATGAGCTGACAGGTATATTTAAAATTGATTCATATATATTATTTTATTTTATTGGTTAAATAAATAATAATTCTTAATTTCCAAATTTAAAAGTTAAATCGTTAACGAGTAGTATACTCTAATAAATTTTTAAAACAATAAAAAATTTAAACATAAATTTTTTTATGTTTCTACACTAAATAATGAATTTTGATTTTTTCATGTAGTTTTTCATAATTAACAATAAAAATTTGATTTTTCTGTAACTAATTATGCATTTAATCTTTAATGAAAACTATAAATTTCATATAAATATTTAGTTGAAGCCTAATCTATATCTATATATCAATTTAGTAAAGCACAACAATTTAATGCTAAATATGTGAGTTTTAAGTTTTATAGTTGGCTTACATTTTCTTTAATACAGACTTGTTTTCCCAAAGATTCATCTATTTTGATTAGAATTGATCTTAATAAATTCATATATTGTTTTCAGGTTGTTTGTAACTATGAAGTCACCAAGTTATTCCATGGGAAAGTTGTAGCCAAAGGAGAAAAGAGGAAGATCTTTGTTTTAAAAGCTCTTCACATTACTTTTAAGAATTTTCTAGTCATTTTACAAATTTCTTGACAACATAAACAAGGAGGAACTTTGCCTCACAATTATTTTGTTTTAACCAATTTTAATTACTTATACATGTCTTTTTGCTATTCGATTATTTTTTTACAATTTTATTTTTAACAATACAACTTTTAATATATCATAAATTAAATTAAATTAGTAAATATTATACTATTTCAAAATATAATTCATAATATATTATATTTAAATATAATATATCTAAATAGATATTCAATTGAGTATAACCGTAAAGGTTAACTTTTTTTTTTGGAGGGAGGGGCTAGTTCCCATCAGAAGCATTATAGGGCCCTCTTTTTTATTACATATATACATATCAGACAAGCTGATAACTGTCACATCTAGATCTATCACATCAATCGGAATATTCGCCAAATCCATCACATCAACCGGAATATTCGCCATGAAACAGCATAGGCTGCAGCGCAGCAACACGATGGAGGTTCGAATGCAGGCGGGGTGTGAGTTAGCCAACTGCCCCATCCGCTGAGCCATGCACTCATGTGCAAAATTTTGTCATAACGTGAAATTTGACTCATTCTCTTAGTATCACATATAAAATATAATACAATTGAATATATCTGAATCTATATGATATTACAAAATACAATTTTAATGTCTCCATTTATATCATATTACAAAATGTATAATTAGCATCTCTCACATTCCAAATTGGTTATGAATTCATCCCAAGTACTTTTTATGATGGCATAAATACCTTTTTGGGGGTGTCTTTTTGTTTATACGCACTTTTAGATAGGATACAGTAATAGTGAGAAACAAAATATTTTGGTTTAAAATTTTCTAACGAGAAATAGCTTGTTTATTTTTACTAAAACTCATTCGGCCTTTTAGCCCAACAATCTTTTGAATGTAGAAATACTCCACTGTGAAATCGTAAGCACTTACCAGGTCCTGTTCGCTGAAATCATGATCATTGGTGCTTATTATAGGTATTCATTTTTAATTTTGACAACAGGTATTATTGTTAAATAAACTTATCATATTGTTAAATGGTCTTAAAGTTTACAGATAGCTTTAGCTTTATTCCTCTATAAATTTATTTAATATTTGGAAGATAAATTTTTGGATATATAGAGATTATTTTATACTTATTTTTCACATCTAGATTTTTGAGATTTTGTTATTGTTATAACTAATTTTATTTTATATTTTATTCCATTATTCCATTATGTATTGAGTTGTGCCATCAACGTTTGTTCATAAATAGCAGGAAGCATCTACACGGCTATTAACAGCCATAAACTTTGTATTACAATACAAATTATTAATTTGTCAATTTGGAAGTATACAGATTGATTTACACATGTAATGCTTTGTGTGTAATATAGTCTGTTTGGATTATTACAGCCTTGATGTGTATGTTATTCCTATGAGGTTCAGCTCTCGTTCGCCTTGGGGCTTTGCCGCTACCTATATTTTTATAACTCGAACCTTTTCTTGGGACATAGAGTACAATTAATCTAAAGTTAGCGATATCAACATGCGAAGTATTTTTCTGTCGGTAACAGATGCCACTGTGACTACCCAATAACTGGGTTTGACACTCGAATTTAAGTGAGGTATGCACTAGAAATTGTCCCAAAAGGTACAAAGAGAGGCCGATAAGATTATTAAATTAGAGTTGTTGAATTTCTCTAAAAAAGGTATTGGTTGAAGCCTACAAGGAGCAAAGAGATTTGATGTTTGGAGTTCTATGCTATCTGGACATCATATTTCTTTAAATACAATGTAATTTTTTATAAAAGTTCAAGCCCAATGCAGTTCTGCCATGCAAACAGTTATGCCATGCAGACATACACTTAAGTCGCTACTGGACTTAAGATATTGACAAAGTTAAAGTAAAGTGGTATATAAGAGAATCTATCAAGCTAAACCACAAGTTACACATCTTCAGACCTGAAAAAGTACATAACAATGGTCTGGCAAATCAATAGCGATATCATACTTGCTTTTCCTTCCACATACATACAATTTCTCTAAAGGCAAGGACAAGAAAATTTTCAGCTCTAGTGAGCACCAGTGGGTCACTAAAACGAGTGACCACAAGAAGAGACACAATTGTATTAATCGAAAGAAAATACAAAGTTGCTAATTAGAAATCTATTGTCAAACACTATTGTTCTCATAAGTAGTGCTTGTTATCACATGCGTTTACAGTGGCCGTTCAAGTTTCAATTTTATTAGATCATGTAGAACTTGTTTTGGTTCACAGTCAATATTTTCTATTCAACTATATGTGTTTTATGTTTTGGAGATAACATAAAGAACAAAACAGTAAATATCATCCTCTCATCAATAATCACTATTAAGTTATTTACATATTTTACTCTTCAGTGAGCCAATGAAGTGTAATTAAGATGGCCATCATTCCAATGTCAGCCAATGGAGTGTAATCATAAACTCATCCGATAGAGATCAACCACAAGAATAATGTCAAGCTCTATCATCCAATAATAAGTTTTTCTTTTCAATTAACAAGCTACCAATTCTTTGGTTGTCGTATAAAATATAAATTGAGGAGTTAAAAGACACTAGGGCCATTATAGCTAAATATGCATCAAGGTTTACTGCTTCACCTAACCAGAATGCAAAAAGAAATGCTACAACGCAGTAGCAATGGATTCTTCAGCTAAAATTGGCCGGACTTTAATTAATTCACAAAAATGTTGAATGATATCAATTGTTCAAAAGTTTTAAACAAGTAAAGAAAAACAAGACAAAAGACAAGAAATGCTCACCAAAAGACAAGAGATGTACAAATGATTAAATTAGTTACTAAGGTGTGCTGAAATGCCTTAAAAAGTGCTTATAGACTTTAACTATATTTATTAAGGACCCCAACTGGAATTTGCAGAGCAAAAGGTTTTGCCCCTAGGTTTGTTATTATCATGTTCTTGTTCTCTAAAAGTTTGCTCCAAGTAGATCAAGTGGGCAAGGGACTTTACATGGACTCCACTCAACTTCAGACACAACTTCAACCATTATGCAGAGTGATTGAAATTGAACACAGCTAAGTGACATTGGCTCACAGTAATACACTAAATATAAAATATTGAAGCTTTTACAGAAGCAAGCAGTAAGAAAATTTATGAAGCTCGGAGAAGTAGATTTAAAATCTGGACTACTGTTTGATACCAAATCATCATCAACTCCAAGCATTGAAAATAATAGGTGAGTTTGGATGTCACAACTCCCAGAGTTTGCTCCAGATACATCCTCAATCAATTCATCTAATTCCATGGACACTGTCAATTACCTCATGGTCCAATAAGGTAGGTCATCTCCTTCTCCTCGTAGTAATTTCAACAATTTTCCTTCAACCGATCATTTTGGGTGCCTGCTTGAGGTACTGGAGAATAACGAAGATGAGCCTAAGAAGGACAATGATGATCAAGAAAGGTAGAGACCATCATCCACAGTCTGCAGTTCTATAAAATAAAGAACATGACAAAGATTTTACTTAGAAAACAAGCTGTCAATAATGGGTTCCTGGAAGTAGTTGAATAGAAGTTACTTTGTTTTGTTTTGGTGACTATTATAAAAAGGTAATGATCAGTGAGTTTTTTTCCTTGCAACAGCTATGGACATAACCTTCCAGAGAGTCCATTTTCAAATCTTAACGGATCCAGTGGTATTAAAATGGTATTATATACTTCAAAGAAAACAGTGGGGAACATGCCCACTATTTCCAAAGCTTTAACACAAGCATCTTCAACATCTGTTATCGATAAGGAACTTACTTGTTCTATATGCCTGGGTACTTAGAATATTCGTTTTTTTACATTGTTATTTGAATGATTTATCTGTATTATAACAACAGACAACAAAATCTGAAACTTCTACCCATAAATGTATGTGCAGATGCCATTGTGGAGCCGAAGCAATTAGCGTGTAGCCACTTATTTTGTTTGAAATGTGTGCCAAAGGTGAGATAAACCAAGCACTCATTTGCATTATGAAATCAATATATTTTTGAAAGAACATATATAATTGATTCAGGCTGCCATTTCTATGAATTCTGTTCGTGCAAGTAATTAAAATGGTGCAAATGCAATCCTTTGTACCTATATGAAGATACAGATAATGTACATAGTGCCCCGGGATGCATCAAGGATCTGCCTTGGGGCCTGATTTATATTTTGTTTTTTTCAACTAAGATTTGCATCCCTACTGAATTGGGATTTTGAGACTGAGCAGGCAGCCAGGAAATTTGTCTACATATAATGTTTATATGCTAATCATTCAATGCACATGCAGTTGCAGTAGAAGTAATTGTCATGCTTCTTTCTTGCTTATGTTCCATTTACTTCATTGTAGTAGTGGCTTGGTGAACCTCCCCATTTTTATAGTTATTGTTTGTATAGTAAAGAATCCTATATGCAAAAGTGGTTTCCCAGTATCTATGTTGGCCATAATTCTCATATTTCTATAGTCTGATAGTAGCAAAGAGGTGCACGTAATTGATTGAGTCGATATCTTGGTATAGCATTGTCATTTGGTTATGGAGTTGAACCGGTGTTTCAACTCTTATGTTTCGTAGTGTCTACGCTCATAATAAGCCTCTAAAATGTTTGGTAGTGTCTATGCTCATGATTAGCCTCTACAATGTATTTCAAAGGCAGACATGTTGATGAAAACATGTTACCATGTGAAGTTCTGTCATGTTGATCAAACAACAATTTTTATGACATCAGATTTAAATGTCACGCGATTACTTTAATCCATAGAATACATTAATTAACTAAATAAATTACATTTGTTCACTGGCATTAGTGAACTTGATTTACAAATTTTTCCCTCTGATGAAATAGACTTTGTCCTCAGGGCCATTGAACATATGTTGAATATTAGCCATTGCATATGACAAACACGTTATTCAAACACTATGTATAGCTTTCAATAAATTTGTGAGAATGATGTATGAAAGGGTAGAGCTATTGAATCTGGAAGTTCACACATTCCTTCAATCCAGGCATATAGAAGAGCTATCTGGGGCCAAGCTCATGTTTGTAATAACAGCTCATGTTGTGAGATTTTGGCTACAAGGAGGCGATTGAGAAGGGCTTGGGAGAGAACAATTACAGAAGAAATCGGTTATAAAAATAGAATGCAATTCAAGTGAAGAAGGAAAGATGGTTCACAACAATCACTACAGACTCCTTGAGCCTGCATAATGAATATGAGTTATGTCTTGGCATTGATTAAGAAACATAGACAAACTTAATTGTCATAACCCACCTATTTTTTAGGCAATAGGCTATCACTTTGTTGTCTGTGAGGAAATTAGTGTGGTAGATTACACAGCCGCATTGTGTAAGCATTAATACCCAAAGAAGTTATCCATTAAGCTAAGGGAATGGATAACATTAACATACAAATACATCAAGCAATGCTAGCGTGAGAAAGGACACTAATGAGGACCTGTGCAATGAAGTGTACCTATAGGATAAAGCCTTAGGACGGTATTGAGTGTAAAGCCATAGGTGGAAAAGAAGGGGATTATTGATCATATGGAATAAAATCTCAATACAGGGATATGACTATTCCAGAATTCTAATAGACATGAGCAACGCTAACTGATCTTTAAGCGAAGTCAACTGATTTTTTGATGGACATGAGCAAAGTCAACTGTTTGACTTTTATTATATCAATCATATCAGGTATTCCACTATAATAAGATAGCTTGCCATCACATATATAACAACTACAAGTCAGACATGGTACACAAGGCAGGACACTAAAACCACTGATGTTGTTTTTATCAGAGCAAGACAAAAATAAAATAAATGCACCCAGGATAGCTAGGTAATCCGAAGCTAGCTCTAGAAGTGGGTACGGATATCAACTAATGAGAAACAGAATCTTGTGAGTAAGGATGCTTATCATAGCAGAAAGCATTGTAATCTGGTAAGGGTTCTCCTTTCTTTATGGGGTAATGTAAAAGAGTAGTTCTTATGGAAGAGTTCAGATATTTCTTAGGTCAATTTATAAAATTTGATAAGACCAACGAGGAGAGTAAAATCTTCAATTGCACCTGAACATGCGTAGAACAGTAAACAAAGGTATGCCTCATAGGGTTGACCTAAATTTGAAAGGATCTCAATGAACCCAGCCAGATAACTATGGAAGTACAATATTCATATAGTACCATTGTTCTAGTAGTAAATGGAAGCAATTATTAGGTAAGTCTGCAGAACATAGAAAAGATCAAGAAGACATTTTACAGGAAAGCATGACAATAAGCAGAGGCGTACCAATACCATATAAAACCTTTAATAGAGCACCAAGAACATGTCTTTGAAGGCATAAAAGTTGTATTAAAGCAAGTGAAACATTTACCATTGATGAGTGAACTGAACATTAGGAGCATGACTGTTGCATTTCACTTTAACATATGGTCTACACATAGAGATGTGTTTGGTAGGTTATAACTAAACATATATACAATGAAAGTATTCGTTGGCTTCTAAACATATGTACAATAAAAGCATTCTATCACATATAGATGTAATTGAGAATGAGCAGCTAATCATATATGCATGATGGGCCATGGCATCGGCAACACCAATTAGTGTTTATTGTGGTGCCATATTGTGCGAGTTATTCCTGCAATTGATGCCGCATTTGCCTGTGTGCATCCCTTTCATGGATGTGAATTGTTATCTTAAGTATTTTTCTTATTTTCTTTAACAACTCAATGGTTGGGTGCAAACGATAAAGCGACAATGATTGTTGTGGAAAGATCCTTGTCTACATATCTTGTAATGTAAGTTCCTATTGCTGAATTTCTTCGCAACACTCATACAACATTCGTAGGTAGCCTGTATCCATACCTGTTGCCATCCAAAAAGGAAACATTGTAAGTGACAATGGATAGGTTTGACGATTTTGTTTGAAAATTTAAAATAAAATAGACGATTCCAAACTAGTATAAAATCGTATGAAAGTAAATGTAATAGCAAGCAAATGTATGTGAAACTTGGTTATGTAGTGAGTGGTGTTTACCATGTGGGTAATTCTGGAATACAGGTTGTACAATTGGCTAAAGTGTATTATCCTGAATAGATTTTGATGCGAGCAATGATTCCTCTTGCTGTCTACGCTTAAGATATGGATTCTTGTGCATTTGTGCAATGCGTGAGAATGGGAATGCTCGATTGATGTGTATGTCTGCCAATGACTACACTCCTGGAATTGCAGTGAACGTTAGCCCTTGGCGTTCTCTGGTGCCGATGTCCACTGTTGCTTTGTCTAACGTCATTCCTTGTGACTTGTGTATTGTTAAAGCCCATGCCATTTGAAGTGGTATCTGACAGCGTGTACCCCTTGTGATGGGAGAAATGGGTACATATGTTGGGTGTGAAATGTCCCATGGTGTTCCTTTGTATTGTCTAAAGTCGACAACCACGAAGGATGGTAATTCTGGGGGATTTGAGCCAATTGAATAAAATATTGAGATGACCTTCCCATGTGCGCCATTGACGAGGCCTACATGTACCCATAAGTTGCTGGTGAGCATAACTTTTTTTTCATTGCATAAGAGCACTTTTGCAAGAAGATGCTCATCTTCTATTGTAGTAGGAGTTCTCAGCCTTTGTTGTTCTGCAAAGCAAAGCGCTACTGGGATGTTCAATTTTTTAAGCATTTTCTTATTATGCAAGACAACTGAGTTGTTTGTTGCAAATAGGTGCATGGATTATTCAAATGTGTATTTCTCTTCATGTGTAAGAGATGAACTTGTTCTTGACATTAGGTGTTGCCAATCTTCAAGTGTAGCTATTCCATTCCTGAGATTTGCAGGTATTTGCTGGAAAGCAACCTGGGACGGGCTGGCTCCTTATTGACGGAAAACGGTCGAAGTGTTCTGAATATGTCGAATTTGCACCAAAGTGCAGTGCCACGTGATGTCCCAGCGTATAAAGGAATGTCTTTTATAGGTGGTAGTTGGCCTAAATCTCCGACAAGGATAATTGAGCGATTACCAAATGGTGCATTCCGGTGAAGAGGGAATGCCTCTCTTGGACGATCGTCAATGCGAGAAAGAATTTTTGGACCAATGAAGCTCATTTCATCAATGAGAATGTATTCTACATGATGGAGTTTCTCTTGTAGTTGTAGGAGTGGTTGGCCTTCAAGAGGATGCATTGTTTGGATAGGGATACGAAGGGTAGAGTGAATTTTGAGGGCATTTATGTTGAAAGCTGCAACGCCAGTTGGTGCAAGTAACAACAAAGGGTTTTTGTTTGCTAGTGAGTTTTCCACAAATGCTTGGTGCAAACATTTAATCAAATGGGATTTTCCTGTGCCAACTGTTCCTTGTATGATGATTTTGCGTGGTGGTTTTGGCGAAGGGGTTTTGAAGTGTGAAAAAATAGGGGTAAAAGCTATGTTTTGGGTAGGAGATAATGTGTGATTATGGGGAAGGTTGGAAAAACAATGATGTTGGTTTTGAATGGTTGAGCGGTTGAATTAAATGAAATTTATGGCAGTTTCTTGCAAGGGAGGAGGGATAGTATTTTGTGACCAATTGTGGTTGACATTGAAGTCGTGGTAGCCAATCATGTCGAGGTCATCAATTGCAATATTGTAACCTGGGTGCAGCTGAGAGAGGATTTTCCATTCATTCATCTGCATGGAATCAGGAGGGGCGTGCGGGGTAGTTTGATCTTCAGTAGGTGGGCTTTGTGGGTTCTCAATTTCTCAATGGACATACCATGGTGTATATGTACCCTTTTTTGGTTCCTAGTGTGCAATAATTTCTACATCAATTGAACCAATATCATCGGGGAGTGTTCGGAAGGGGAAATACAATAGTAATTCACTCCAGCAGAATGTGGCATAATAAGGAGTAGCAGAGGAAGGAATGACATTGTAACGGGGCAAGACATGTACAATCATTGGGGGGAATATGTGTTTCCATTGGTTTTTTCTCCGCTAGGCAGAATATGACCATGAGCGAGCAACTTCAAGGAGGGGCAGTGATTCTAATGAGGTAGGCCTGTTCATATATGCAACGATAAAGTTTGGTGTCGAATCGGGATTTTCAGTATCTTGTGAAACACGTTTGAAAACAACCCTGTTGACATTCAAAGAATGAAATGTATGGCTGCAGAGAGAGAGAGGTAGCAGAGGAAGGAATGACATTGTAATGGGGCAAGACATGTACAATCATTGGGGGGAATATGTGTTTCCATTGGTTTTTTCTCCGCTAGGCAGAATATGACCACGAGCGAGCAACTTCAAGGAGGGGCAGTGATTCTAATGAGGTAGGCATGTTCATATATGCAACGATAAAGTTTGGTGTCGAATCGGGATTTTCAGTATCTTGTGAAACACGTTTGAAAACAACCCTGTTGACATTCAAAGAATGAAATGTATGGCTGCAGAGAGAGAGAGGTAGCTTTTGTAACATACGGCATATTTCTTGTGCACCAATGTCTCTATCTGCAATGGTTTCTATAAGGAGTTTTCAGATGACAGCAACAGTAGGTGCTTCTGGAAGGGCACTTTGTGATAGTTGTGATAGCATTTGACGGTAGCTCTCAGATCTTGTTTCTGCTTTTGCTCCATACTTTGAAATATATTTCAACACAGCATGGCGAGAAAGGACTGGTTGGAAATCAAGATTTGCTCTCCAAATAGAGAGTAGATCGACATTGTGAATATTCAATCTTTCATCATTGCGAGCAGGGACGTAGGTTTTATGACCTTTATCATCAATGAAAAGTGAAGAAGTGGACTTCAACTCCCACGGTACTCCATATCGGCAGCTAAGTACATTGTCTTTCTTACGAAGACAAGAAGATTCATGACACTTTGTATGACGTTGAACGCAGTTGACGAGCTCTGTATAGTCTTTAGACTGATTGGACGCGAATATTGATGTTGTGTCAAGAAGACATGGGTTATGAATTGTTGATTGGTGAAGCGGAATATTTCAGTGTTCTGCCTGACGTGGATTCCAGGCAGTTACGTAGGGGTCGAAATATTTCTGTGCATTAGCAACTTCTAATGCATTGTCCCAATCAAGTGTGTCCATGTCTGGTGCATTTTGTAGCCAGAGGAAGCCATGAATGTGTGTGGATCCTCTATGTTGCCATTCGTATCTGAATATAATATGAAGGTTACATTTGGTTAATACATATATATGCAATGTATAAAATTAATGTAGAGGGAAATGGATATTAAATAATACTTGCACCAGTAGTCGACTGTATGGAGGCCTTTTTGCAGGATTTCTTCAAAGAAAAGTGTAAATCTGCAATGCATATATTGAGCTGTTATATGTGGGTTTTTAATTATGTTTTGAATTTTCCATTGGAAGGGGTTGACTGAATTGGAAGGAACACTGGTGGGCATGATTGTGTGCAAGTCATGCCATTTAGTATCAGTTGTGATGAGAGTGAAGAAGAATGTTGGGCTTCCTATTTACGTGATCATGTCAGTCAGCTCAGATCGTCATTTGTTCCAGAAAGACCGTGTTCCTCGTAGGGCTGAACTGAACTGCATTATTTGCTCTGGCAATCTAGAATCTGGAGAGTCATGAAGACACTGGCATAGGTCTGAAACCATTGTTGGCAAGTTGTTCTCAATGTACTTCTTCACGAAAACACTAGTTGTTGCTTAGCTACGGTGGCACATTAGAATGTTATAAAGATAGTAGCGGAATCTTGGGTGTTGGCCAAAGCGGTTATCATGGTAGTACAACAAGTGTAAAGCATATTCATGCATCTCAACTTTTGTAAGTCTTGGTTGCATGATCATTGCGATGCCTGTAGGGAAGAGTGTGGGGAATGCCATGGCAAAGAGGTCGATGGTGTTGTATTCATTTATAGCAGTTAAAGATATTGGATACCAATCGATAGAGCTTGTTGAATTTGAATGGGTCAAGTGAAAATAGTTGCAAATGTGCTCAAGCTCAGTACATGAATTTGGGAGTATTGGAACAAAAGAAGAGGGTTGGATTTCTAATGGAGGTAGCATGACATCAGTATCATAAGTAGAATCAGCAGTGGTTTGATGGGGTTCAAAAGAGGAGGTGGTTACATTATGGAGAAGAGAAGAAATGTCTGTAGGGTGATCTGGTAGCGCAGAAATTGCAGATGAATTGAATTGAACATCACGATAATAAGGGTCATTTTTTATTTTGTATTCAAGGGCTGCAAGGACACGTGATTTGCAAACAAAGAATTCGTAAGCCTTTTCAGATGGATTTTTCCTTTTCACAATGAGGATGTCTAAGTCAGAGAGCATTCGGGGTAAGTATTTGGCAATAGTGGTGATGTCCTGAGGGAAGCTAATTGTATGGTCACTATATTTGTATTGACCACCACGGGAATGAGTTACTTGTAGAATGGGGTTGACACGTGCAATGAGCATTTCTTCAACCTGTGTTAACTGGTGAAGGACATAGGGTTGTTCTCCAGGGTCCATTTTGTTCAGCTCAGAAAAACGATTGGTATATTTAGATGATGCACAACGAAAACAAAAGATTCTATCGTGGAAAAGCTTTGTTTTCATTCCTGGGTATGATTCCTTGCATATTGTGCAAACATGCAAGGTAGAAAGTCCATCAATCCTTTCTTGAAAGCGATGGTGTTCTTCATTAAGGGGAGGGTTATATTGTATTTGATGAATATGAGATGGGTTGGTTTGTATAGTTGGGAGAGCATTTGAGGTGGGAAGGGATGTAGAGGAAGTAGTAGGGTTGTTGCGGTTTTCATAAAGTAGTCGACGTCATGCATTTATTCTATCCTTTTGTTGTGCATAGAGAAGACGCTGCTGCTCGTTTTTGGCTGCAATTTGACTGTTTTTTGGCATATCTAAACAAGTACAAATAATTATTGTTAGTTTTCATAAATGAGCAGTGCATGTTTGGAGAATGTATTACAAGTTCTAGAATTAACTTTTTTCATTTGAACATAGCATTAATATTTTCTATTTCAATATCGGTGAAGGTAGCAAGATTAGCTAGAAGGGAAAACATGCAATTAGGAGTGCTATAAAATCATATGTTATTTCGGCATCTATCATTGAGAGGAGAGAAGCAAGATAAACAATATTTTGCTCCCTTTTCTTCATTTTTTTTTTTACATGTTTGAACAATAACATGAATAGATTAGCAAGCAAGAGATCAATGTATAGCATGTAGACAACGAACGAGAAACATATGTAGTAACTCTTTACAAATGTTGATATCTATATTATGTAAAATGAAAATGGTAAACATACATATTTTGGAATGACTGGAAGAGAGTATTTGTAGTGAAAGATACAGTTTGCATCATAATAACATGGGTGTATAATTTACAACAATATGAGACAATGAGTTGTGAGGAAATATTTTTTTATGTACAAACAGTCGTGTTAGAAGAGACCCTAAAGAACAGTTCAAAGGCGGCGAACAATAGGGCGTTTTGAAGTGGACATTGCTTGAATGTCAGTGAGTGCTTCCTTGCATGCAGAGGCATATTGAATTTCTTCTGAATTGATCAGTATTGGTTGCAAGCACTGAACACCGTTGAAGTAATCTGCTTTAATGGAAAGTGTTAGCAGGAAGCGGCATCTTAAAATTCGACCACAAATTTCCTGCAGATCAGTTGGTTCGATAGAAAGAAGGAACAAGTATTTTACCGTGATGCCCATGAGCTCGTTCCCTGCATCATTGAAACCTGTGACATTCTGTAGATTCCCAGTGTGGTCATGTAGCTCAATTTTAAGTTTGTAACGGTAGTCACATTCTGGGAAGTCACCGTTACATTTTTTACAATGCCAAAGATTGTTAGAATGCTCCACAACCTTCTTCATGCATTGTTTTCCATTGAAATCTAATGGACATGCTAGGAAGTAGAAGTCGTCCATATGAAGAGCAGTAATTGTTGCTCAAACTGAAACCCAGATTGCTTTATCGGAGGTTTGCATGCTAGCAATTTTGTGAAACGTCTTTCGTGGTAGGGCACGTTTCGAAGCAACACCATAGTTTCTACTCAAAGATGGAGAAGAAGAGTTATAGCCTGTTTCACGGAACCATGCATGTAGTTGGTGAGCTTCTTCAACTTGTGGATTTATGGTGAGAGTGCTTGTTGGTATCGTCCCTATTGTGGTGCCATTAAATTCAGATACACGACCTCCTTTGATTGCAAGGATTGGTGGGTTGTTGAAAGAGTAGAATTCGGAAAGGTTTTGTCCTATATAGTCACAATGGTCTCCCCATAATGTTACATCAATGCTAAAACCCGACTTGTCTTTTAATATGAGTGTTTTCCTTAATGTTTCACTTCTGTCTTTTCGTTGAATTGTTGATGTAGGTGAAGTGGAGGTAACAACACCAATGACATCCACATTCGTATTTGGACTTACACTTTTTATTTCAGCAATAGTCTTGAAGTGAAAGCTCTGGTAAGGAAACGTTCGATCATTTATGGGACATGGATTGATAGTGGAAGCAGCAAACAAGTAAATTTCCCATTTTTTCTTGAGGTGGTTGTAATTTGGATTTGCTTCTTTCACTGTGCCATCTGAAACAATGTATAGCTGCCCAACTTGAATTAGATTGTAAAGAGATTCAGCCAATTCAGCAAATGCAGAAAGGTGGATCTCTTCCTTATCACAATTGATAAGGTCAAATCCAAAAAAAAATCCTGAGCCTCGCACATTGTTGTAAGTCTTCAATGATGTTTTTGTAGATGCCCTACCTTGGATTGACCAATATTTTTGGTAAGGGTTGAGTGTCGTGAATGGAATTGTTGTAGTTGTTGCCGTAATTGGGGGAGTAACTACAGAGGGCAAGGTATCTTCAGCTGATGAAGAGCTAGGATGTACCCGCCTTTGCATGTAGTAGTGTCGATGAGTCCTTCATCAATGTTGCTGAACGCATCACAACTTCAAGCTCAACCACTCGGATGGACCTTATGTAAACAAGTGAGAAATGAATTAATGAAGATTCCATTTTCCTTCTTGTAATGCAAGAAGCGGTGAGAAGGAAAAAATTAAAAGAGGGTAACTTCAAATGGTGGGCCTTACGAGAAGTTTTAGAGCATTGTGCAAGCTGCTTTTTTAAGCAGAATTATCGAGCCAATTTGGATGTCTCCAGATACAACTTGTGGGCTATATTCAGATGGTAGCAAAGTCTTATGTTGATGTGTTCCATCAGATAGAGTAATGTGGAAGTGTGAGGATTTTTTTTTTAATGAGGTAACAGAACCAACATCGATTATCTGAAGTAGTGGTTGAATCTCAGTGAAACCATTTAGCAACAAAGGAATGGCATTCGTTGTCAAGGTTGTCTCCATAATATTAATAGGAGGATTCTTTTTCCCGTGATAGTAGTACCTGCAATTCATCAATTTCACCACAACACAAAATTCTAGTCGAAGAAGATGTGATGTGAATGCGGAATCTAATCTAACAAGGCAAACTTTTGATGGTGAAACAATAATAAGGGCACAACCTAGATGGGGAGGAGAGCAACCTCTCATATTAACCACCCAAGGTAGACCACATTAACAAAATGGTTATTAATAAGATTCGGTGACAAGGTACATATTGTGCAAGTTTGGAAGTACCTCAAGTGACTCAAAGATCCTTATAGTCTTACAATACCTTCAAAACATGTATGAAATAGGAACATTTGCCAGCCATTCCTAATACTGATCCTTTTTGCAATATTCTGTTCGCACATGACATGCAATCCTTGTAGGAAAAATCCACACATTTCTTACACAACGTAAAACCCATTAAGAGATGTGTTTCAATCAAGGCATTTGCCATGTATTTCGCTCACTTAATTTACCCTTTGCAGACCTATTTTAAAGGCTGACTGGACTCCTTATGGCTTTGTAATAATATTTTATAAGTGGTTCATATTAGTAGGCCTTGGAGGCATCGACATAAAGTGCCCACGCTTAGGGCAGGCAGTGTGAGACCCATCACTTGGAAGCAGTGTGCTTCTTTTGTGAATCTTGTGCATAATTCATGATATTTTAACTATTTTCTGAACAATCCACAATTTTTTTTCTTATTATGATATATTCGGTTGTACTCACTGTGCTTGTGCAATTTTGCACATTGTAGGGAATCACTTTCATTAAACATATGTTGAATAGTAGCCATTCCATATAACTCATTTTCTTTTCTTTTCTGATTCTTATAGGTTCACAAGGAGCGTGATGATTTGAGAGATAAGTTGCAACCGTTGAAAATGAAATATCAAAAATAAAAAGAGAGAGTAGATGAAATCTGGGGACTGAAGCAAGAATGTGAGAAATTGCAGATTGCTTGGGAGAAAGCAAAGTGTAGGAAGGTTGTGGCACAAGCTGAAAAACTATACAGGGCCCTTAAGAAAACAAAGACTGAAATTTCTAGAAAAGAAGCTATGGGAAAAAATCTCATGTTAGTGAGTGTGGGACCTGATCAGATTGCAGAGGTACGTTGAACGAAGTATCTATACATACCTTCCATTGAATATGATTGACAGAATTTATGTTGGCAACCCAATGAGAGCTATAGTGTCTGATGTTCATGATACATAACTATGTGATGAATGCAGGTTGTGAGTTACTGGACTGGTATCCCTGTTACAAGACTTGGTCAAAATGAAAACGAGCGACTAATAGGTCTGGCAGACAGGTTGCATGAAAGATTTGTTGTACAAGATGAGGCGGTTCAAGTGGTTGCCGAAGCTGTGTTAAGATCGTGGGTTGGACTTGAAAGACCTCAACAACCGAATGGATCTTTCCTATTCTTGGGGCCTACTGGAGTTGGCAAAATGGAACTTGCAAAGGCTCTTGCATCTCAATTGTTTGATGATGAAAATCAGTTGGTCCATATTGATATGTCTGAATATATGGAGCAACATTCAGTTGCAAGGCTCATAGGTGCTCCTCCTGGGTATGTGAATAGCTAGATGTTTCTAATTGAGATTAGTTGATAGCCAGACACTCAATTGGTTGACAGCAAGACGCCTCTTTTTGTATAGTTGTATTTATATTTTTGTTCGATTTGTTGTTGTAATGTACTAAAATGATTCGATGTTGTAATGGAAGTTATGTGGGTTATGAAGAAGGGGGGAAACTGATAGAAGCAGTAAGGACAAGACCCTATAGTGTTTTTCTTTTTGATGAAGTTGAGAAAGCACACACTTCAGTCCTCAACACTTTTCTTCAAATGCTTGATGATGGTAGACTTACAGATGGCCAAGGTCGCACTGTTAGTTTCTCAAACAGAGTCATTATCATGACATCCAACCTTGAAGCAGAGCACTTTCTTGCTGCATTGTCTGGCCACACAACAGTAAAAACCACAATAGAGAATGTCATGCAAGAAGTATGCACACGCATTCCTGGACTCTGTGTATGCATCTTTTTCATATAATTTTATCACAAAGTTGGTTGCGGTGCTTTGACATGCCTTTGAATATTGTTGTAGGTTAGAAGACATTTCAGGCCAGAGTTATTGAATAGACTTGATGAGATAGTTGTATTTGATCCTCTTTCTCATGATGAGCTCAAGAAAGTTGCTAGACTACAGATGAAAGATGTAGCAATTCGTCTTGCAGAGAGAGGTGTTGCTTTAGGGTTTACAGATGCTGCTCTGGATCTTGTTGTTCACGAAGCCTATGATCCTGTAAGTAATCACTTTGTTTCTTGTTTTATTCAGTCTAACTTGCCAGGGGATGTGCCCCCTACCCTAATAAACTTGACACTGCATCTCCTTCACGAGTCCTCCCTTTCCCTATTGCAGGGGACATGACCCACTCCTTGGACACATGTCTCCACATCGTAGGAGATGTTGTGGGAGGGTTCCCTGACTAAATTCGACTTACCTCCCTTTGAAACAATCTAGAATTGTGATTTATATGTTCTATTCTGATACCTGGTATATTTCATTCATAATGTTTGCTTAGTGTTCTTCATTTACAATAATTTTATTCAAGGTCTGATTTCTATTTTCCATGCCCTGTCATATAAACCTGTGTGGAAAGTTATTCTAGGAGTTTGATGTTTTGTAGAGTTTTGGTTGTGGTGGCCAACAGTGAATATTAAAAGCGCAGGACTTTTCAGTTTACAATTTCATTTTCTCAGATTTTCAATTCTCTCAATTTTTGCCTTCAGTTTCAGATTTTCCGATTTTGAATTTCGATGCTCTGCATTTCAATTTTCACATAATGTTCTTCATACAAACTTTCACATAATTAGTGAAAGAATCCTATTGATATAAATTCCAAGTATTTTTAATTATTCATACATCAAAAAAATATAAATGTGTATCTTGATGTTCCCTCCTACCATGATTTTAAAAAGTGGGGTCTCAGCTTTGTATATTGTCCTTTGGGAAGCCTATCATCCTAGAAGTAAAACAATCTCTTTGTTTTAGTTTCTTATTCAAAGTCTGTTTTTCCATATGATGTGTTCCCGACCCCAGTAGTCATGTCTTTGCATTTCCCTTTCCCGGGGACCCTTCTCCCTGTTCCGTGGGGCTTGATCTATATTCGAGAAACGTCTCTCCATCTCGGGTGATACAACCCGTGTTCGGTAGTGCAAAGGTGCAGGCAGGATCATTATTAGCCTTTGTGGTTTACGGGAAATTTAGGTCAAAATTTGTGAGTAAAATGCAAGACCTAGTTGGGGATTCTCATTTAAAACCTCTAAATGGATAACGTGGTAACGTGGTACTTGCAGGTTTATGGTGCTCACCCCTTGCAACGATGGTTGAAAAGTAAAGTTCTCACTCAGCTATCTTGGATGCTCATCAATGGGGAGATTGATGAGAACAGTACAGTATACATTGATGCAGTGCCTGAGCAGCAAACATTATCTTATCACGTGGACAGGAATGGGGGAATCATTAACCAAAACACTGGTGCAAAATCGGATATCTTGATAGAAATTCCAAAATCTGCCTATTTTAATGCTGATGCATCCCAAGCAGTAAAGAAAATGAGAATTGAAGAAATAGACGATGATGAGCCAATGGAAGATTAGACGGTGAATGGTGGGGTCAAATTTCTATGGAGATTTAATCAGTTAGGGTTTCTTCTTCTGTAGTGAGGAGATCAGGCGAAATACGACCTTAGGAGCAGAGTGGTGCTTTCTAGAAAATGGTACAAGTTACTTATCATCTAACAGGACACTAACCATACAGCTAAAAGCAATTGCTCTGCAATATTGTGTAATAAGCTAGGGTAATTTATATAATACAGCCAGGAATAGGAAAAACCAGCAAAAAGAGAGAGAATGGGATCAGAAAACCCATTTTTGAGAGCACTAACCTGCAATTTAAAGAGAAGAATTATGAGAACCTGGGAACTGGGCGAACAATTTCTGAACAGGGAAACAGAGTTGTACCTGCCATTGAAAAACCCATAAGAGAAAACTAAGAAAACAATGAACTAAAATTAAAACGTTGGAAGCAAAATGAGAGGGAATGGGATCATAAAACCCATTTTTGAGAGCATTGACCTGAAAATTGAGCAGGAACAATTTCTGAACAGTAAAACGGAGGTGTAAACAGTGTATACTTACTGAGCACCTGAGTGAACAATTTCTGAACAATAAAACGGAGGTGTAAACAGTGTATACGAAACAACAAAGGGCTAGGTCGTGCACAACAGATTGCACAACAAAAACGGGACACATTATTGCAGCAGTAAGTGGAAAAGCACAAAAACATTATTGCAGAGGGTGTGGAAGAGAACATGAAGAGCAGAAAACAGACAGATATGGAGGAAGAGCAGAAAACAGATGGACAGATATGGAGGAAAAGCAGAAAACGGACTGATAAGGTGGAAAATTCAGTGCGTCTATTTGGAAAACTTCCGCATTGCTAATGTTGGCACGCCACAACTCCCTCACCTTCCACAAATTTTCAGTCTCAATCACGCTGGAGTGGGGTTCGATTCCTTAGGTACTAATCTTGGAGATCGTCCAGAGAGGAGCATGCACGCAGCCTGGGCACACGTTCACCGCACCACACGCAGGTTGGGCAAACATTCCACAATCCACGTATTAACAGCGCACACAGTGGCATTAACAAATGCGAAACTGCAAGATGCAAAATAGCAAGATGTCAATTTGGCTGTTGTTGAAAGAAAAGCCAGGTGTCAACCTTACAATGAAAAGGATGACGAAAGTCTCTTTCAAAAGAAGGCCTATCGGCCTAATTAGGCATACCAATTTGGAGAAATATAATATATTATTTAAATTATTATATTAAAATGCTAATAAATTATATTATTAATTACTTATTTCCATATAATTTTAAAATCTTGTAAATCATTTTAATATTTCAAACTTAATATTAACATTTTTAATTTCCTAATATTAATATTAAAGTTAATAATAACATTAATATTAAAATTAGTATGAGTATTAACATTAAGGTTGATAACCAATTTTGTTACGGAGAAAAGCGAACAAAAATGATATCTAACTTGTGCAAATTTTTTCGTTGATTTAAAATTATAAATTTAGATAAAGGTGAAGAAAACCATTTTTCTCCCCACCACAACCCTAAATTAACGCTTAAAATTTTATAGTATATATTTAATAAATTATTAATCATTGTACTTTAATATTTGAATGAATGAATGATATTTTAACATTTACTAAATTAAAAATAGTGTATGAGACTATAACTTTTTTATTTTTGACCTTTAGCAATTTAATCTTTTTTTTGCTCAAATTGATATTGAGTTGACTCAACAAATTGATAATGTGCTGACCTAACTTTCTAACAGTGTCCTTAATCAAAAGATAATGCCAAGGAATTGAGGCTAACATACTGCCATAAGTGTCCCTAAGTGTCCCTGGTGTCTTTGAAAGCATCACATTCCAAAATAAAATGTTTTTCTCATTTCACTGCCAAGAAGTGCAAAAAGTATTGCTTCCCAAACTTTTTTAGGTCTCTTTCACCATCCAGTGTCACACCTAAGTTGATGTTACTTAATTCTTAATGGAGCAATAAAAATTTTTGCTCTCCAAAGAATGTTAACTCCAATATACTTCTTTTTGTTAAAAATCCCAAATGAAATATTGACTCCCATATACTATTTCTCTTCGAGTTTAGAAGTGAAGTTGAATTTATGAACATAATAATTTTTTTTTAGGTAACTCTTTTCCACATATACGTTTATAAAACTTGCCCGTAACTACTATTATCACACTCTTTAGTTATCACACATTAAAATGAGAGTTCACTCAGCCACCCCAATATCGTCCATACGTCGTCTTCGCGTGCGAGATGGCTACCATTGGGCACTCACGGTCGTTTCCAATTCAACATACATCTCCGATTTGATTTGGTTTCGATAAGAGTATAAAAAGAGTTGCGATAGAGTAGACGTATGGGAAAGAAAATGTGCGGGAAAGAGTGTGAAAAGGGTCACGGTTGAGTAGACAGGCATGTGGAATTAATTGCATTTTTAATATATATATATTCACACTTCACTTCACTGGTCACACAAATAGTAGTTTCAATTTTTAAAATTGGAAAGTTAACCAGTCTCAGAGCAAATTTTTAATATAATAAATGAAAATTATATAAATTTTGATTTTTTATATAAAATTATTAGTTTTTTTTATAATTGATAATAATTTTTGCTTTTTTTTATAGATAATTATGTACTATAATTTTAAGAAAAATTATAAATTTTATGAGTATTTAATTGAAGTGTGATTCATTTCTATATATTAATTTAGTCAAACACAACACACAAGCTTGATGCTAAATATTGTGAGTTTTAATATGTTTAGCTAGTTTAGATTTTTTTTAATAAAAGTTTGTTTTTCAAAGGATTTATCTATTTTCATTTGAATTCATATTAATGAATTATATTTATTGTTTGTAGGTTATTTGTGACTATAAAATTACAAAGTTATTCGATAAGCTAGAGGAGAGGACGATTTTTTATTTAAAAGATCTTCACATACACATTTAAGAGCTTTCTAGTTTGTAAGTAAGTTGCGCAAATATATTCATTCTAGTTCATTTTACAAATTTATTTGACACATAGGCAACGAGTTTTATTTACTTACCATAGTAACCTTTAATATATCATATATTGAATTAAATTAAAGTAGTAAATATTATATAATTTCAAAGTACAATTCATAATATATTGTATTTTAATATAATATATGTAAATATATATTCAATTGGCTATAGTCCAAAGGGTTAGCTCAAGTGATCAAAGGTGAAGTTCCTCAAGTGGTCAAAAGTCAAAAGTGAAGTTCTTTGATATTGTTGCCCGTTGTTGTTGATCACGGTTCGACTTTGTTCAATTCCCTTAACCTTAGGCATCTCACAAGTAAAAAAGAATGCAATTAAGTATATCTGAATCTATATAATATTACAAAATGTATAATTAGCATCTCACATGTTCCAAATTGGTTTGGTTTGTAATAAGCATCTCACAAGTTACTGTTGATACATTTTCTAATGTCTTCTCTTTATATTGTCTCACAAGAGTATTGTCCATTAAATTTATATACATTTTCTAGTGTCTTTTCTTCATCACAAAAATAAGAAAAAATATATCTAATATATACAATTAGAACGGAAGGTAATCTTAGAAAGAAATTAGTCATAAAAAAATTACTTGACATAAAAAATTTACTTGACTCACAAGAGTGTCCATTAAATTTATACCTTGAATTCAATTGAATATTCTTTGTAGTAGTACAAAATCAAGATTTGAAATTTAGATGCATAGAAAGGTGTTTTGAAGAGGATTGCAAGTAGGCGAGACGAGTTTCCGCTAGGGTTTACTGGTTCACATTGATCTATTCACTGCCATGATAAAGTCAGGGGGGGCTGAAAAGCCTCCTCCTTTCGAGATGCAGTTTCAGGAAAAGGCAAGGAACTCGGAGCTTCATTCTTCATGAAACTTACGACCCACAATGCTTTCAAATCCTCAAGGCAAATAAGTATCGCCCATGTAAGGAATAGAGTTGCAGAGAAAGGTTCAAGCAATATTGTCACATCACAGTCGAATGATGCAAGGGGCTCACAGTTGAATGATGTAGGGAGCTACAACTAGCCTGGCGCAAAGGAAAAATATTGGCCTCAAACACAGATAAGTAACAATTGCAAACCAAAAGTGAAAATACCATTCCTAAAGATTCAAGACCTGGATGTTGTCGTATATAGATATTTCATGCAGGAACATGCCATCGTCTACAAATCCATGGGCATATGATGGAAAAATCCCTAAACTAGTGGATTTAGAATAAGTGGTGCCCAAAAGGAGAAATAAGGTTGCAATTAGGCAAGGCTTTTTCAGAGTAATTTTTTATCTCCTGCAAGACTAAGACCAAATATTTGAAGGCAACCCATACCTCTTCAACTCAGAAGGGTTATTTATGTAGTAGTGGAAGGAAAACTTCACACCAGAAAAGGAATACTTCACCAAGGTCCTCATACGAGTGAGACTCTATTCACTCCCCACGGACTACTGGTCACCCTCTATGTTGAAAGGAATAAGCAATAAATTAGGAGAATACATCAAAAAGTCAGAGGCATGGGGGCTTCACTAGGGGAGAAATATCATACCACGTGGGTTCTTATCAGGGGATAGATATTGTGGAAAAATGACATAATATATTGGCAGATATATAGGGGGTAAACACTTTTATATTGGAAAATATAAAAATGGAGCTTAAATTTAATGAAAAAATAGAAAGGGATATAAAAAATGTTAATGAAAAAATGTATACCTACAATATCTAGTGAAAGTAGGGGTTTTCTTAAATTGGGAAGTTGTATTGGGTTCATATTGTTAGGGGGTTAAATAATGTGATTTTTAGAGGGATTTTCCAATATGTAGTCAAATTAAGGGTATTGTTTAATATGCCATGAACACACGTGATATGTCAAAGGTTCACTAAGTGAATCCCTCATGTTCGGAGGGAACCAGGAACAACTACTACATCTCATATGCCATAATTTGTGTCTATATGGACGTCTCAGGGGCACTCCCAGAGGCCACAAAACTAGTCTTCATAGATGAGTTATCGCTCTAGAATATAGACTATGAGCACATACCTTTTAGGTGCAGGAAACGTCATGAGAATGGACATCTCTTTAGAGACTATCGTCAAGATGTCTCTCAACAAATCAATACCCAAGCACAAAAAAAGATGGATGAACAAGGCTTCACCAAGGCATCCCCCAAAAGAAGGAACAACAAGAGAACTCAATAAAAACAAGGTCAGTAGCCCCATCTAACAAAAATAAATTTGAAGCCCTCCAAAAGGTATGGGAAGAACAAACTTTAGAAGGAAATGTCGAGGAGGAAGGAGAAATAATAAATGAAACACCAACGTTACAAGAGCAAAAATGGTGGCACACCCCTAGAAAAAACCATGCGGAGAATGGCCAAACATCAAAAGACATAGATATGGATATCGATCTAGAGAAAACTCGAAAGAAGACCAAGTCATAAAAGAATCTCTCATAGGAGTTGATCTCAACTCGATAGCAGAAGTATGGGACAAAAATGGCCTAATCACAATACCTGAGGAATACCTCCAAAAAAATAGAAGGGGCATACCTAATACATGAAGAACTAAAATAGAACACAATAAGGAAACACCCAGATGATAAAGCCTACAAAGGGATTCTATCAAACATCATAGCTAATTTTTACAACCCCAGAGGTTGAAGATGGAAAAGAGGATAGAAGACCACAAGCCAACTCCTTCAAGAACTAGGAGTAAGATTAATCAATGAGGGCAAGGTAAGAGGTCTCACCCCAACCCATCATCTTTCTCAATGTACTACATATCAAGGAATATCAGAGCCTTAAATGGCCCTAGAAAAAAAAAGACTCTTAAAACAAAGAATATTGTCTAGCAAACTAGATATAGTGCTCCTTGAGGAGACAAAGCTTGGTGTGGAAAATTTGTCGACCCTGCAAAAGGAATGTTGAAAAAGCTATAATTACCTAACTAATGCAGCATGTGTTACATCCGGAGGGAAGCTAATTTTGTGGAAGATCTCGCAATATAAATTGATCTCCTCGATGGAGCTAAAAGCTCTATCACTATTATCCTCAAAATAATAGGAACCACAAAAACTATTTGGGTAACCAACATTGATGGACCTCATAGGGTGGAAGAAAGGATTCAGATGTTATATTTAGTGATAAGAATCCTTGAAATCATACCCCATCTGTTCAAAATCATAGGTGTGGACTTTAACATGATCCTCAATCTCTCAAAAAATAAAGGAGGCCTCAAGTAGATAGAAAGGGATGTTGAAGCCTTTCAAGAAACCATAGACAAAATGGATCTAGTGGACATGCAGATTGTTAATAGTACGTACACCTAGAATAACAGAAAGGAAGGAGATAGGAAGATCGTGACCTCCAGACTCAATAGATTCCTCATATTGGAAGAAATCTTCCTGGCCTCCTAGGAAACTGAATGCATGATACTCCCATAATAAATATCTGATCACTAGCAAGTAGCTCTGAAAATCCACATTTCAATTGCCCCCAAAAACCACCCATTCATATTTGAAGCTTTATGGCTAGAGCACCCAGATTTCATGAGTAACATGAAAAACTGGTGGGTCAACCCTCCACCTCAGAATGACACCCAAATCTATTTATTCCAACAAAAGATAAATCACATAAAGAACAAAATAAAAAAATGGAACAACAATGTCTTCGGTAATATTTTCAAGGACAAAAAGGATCTGGAACAATGCATGGAGGAGCTCTAGAAAATAATCATCCAACAAGGTATCACAGATCAAATGAAGGAGGAGGAAGGAGATCTTCAAAAATTATAGGAAGAAAGAGCCAAGCAGGAGGAAAAACTTTAGCACCAAAAATCTAAGACTCCCTGGCTCAAGTGTGGTGAAAGGAACTCCTCTTTCTTCCACCACTCTATGATCCAACACCGGAGACCCAATAGAATTCTAAGCCTAAGAACAATGGATGGAAGATTGGTCAACACCCATGAGGATATCTCAGGAGAAATAAATATCTTCTACAGCAAGCTCCTTGAGGAGCCTATTGTAGATAGGTTCCAGGCCATAAGAGAAATCACCAATAACATCCCCACCATCCTTAACCAGGATCACAACAAGATGATCCTCAAAGAGGTTTCCATGCAAGAAGTGGAGGAAGCAGTGATGGTCATGCCCTCAGGTAAATCTCCTCAACCCGATGGTTTTAGCATTTACTTCTTTAAAAGTTGTTGGTCCTTCATCAAAGATGAGGTTCATGCCATGGTGGAAGACTCTAAGATCAACAAAACAATTATTGGGTATTTGAATGCCATGGTCATCACTTTAATCCCCAAGGAGGAAGGGGTTGACTCTCTGGACTGATTTCGACCAATAGCCCTCTATAATGTAATCTACAAGATCATCTCAAAGGTGTTAACAAATAGGATTAAGGATTTATTACCCCTTCTCATTTCGACCAATTAAGTTGGGTATGTGGAAGGTAGACAGATGCTCGACACTATTATCCTCCCCCATGAAACTATTCACTCGCTACAGACCTTCAAAAGGTTCGCCATGATGATGCAATTCGATATGTCGAAATCCTTCAACAAAATTAGTTGGGAATACATGCGGGAAGTCCTCAAAGCCTTTGGGTTCCACAAGGATTGCATAGAATGGATCATGGCTCTGGTATTGGGTGCCTTCTTCTCTATTTTGGTCAGTGGCTCACCCTCCAAGCTCTTTGCTCCCTTAAGAGGCATCAGGTAGGGATACCCTCTATCCCCCTTCTTCTTTGTCAGCATGTCCAAGAGATTAGGCAGATCTCTCCAAGATGAAAACACTAATAATAGCCTCACTGACCTTAAGCTCCATGACTCTGCCCTAACCTCCACTCATCAACAATTCATCGATGACACCCTTTTGATGGGTGTCCTAACTGCCGATGAAGCAACTTCCTTCAAATGTATTCTCAAGCTTTTCTCTGAAGCATCAAGAACCTCAATTAACCTTGAAAAATAAAAATAAAATTTCTTCAATACCTTGATGTCCATTCAAAGAAATGTCAACAGAATCTTAGGACTTTAGATTTCCTTCCTTCCCTCAAGATACCTGGGGATTCCCAACACTGATAAATCTTATAGAAAATCCAATTGGGAGGACCTACTTAATAGAATGTGCAAGAAACTTTCTAACTGGACCTTTCAATCCTCGACTTGGTAAGGAGGCTCGTCCTAGTCAAATATGTCCTTCAAGCCATGCCTCTCTATCTATTGTTGGCTCTAAAAGCCCCAAAATCGGTCACAAATGTCATCCACAACATCCAAAGAAGTTTCCTTTGGAGAGGCTTAGACACAAAGAAGAAATGGGCCCTCATGGGGTGGGATCAAATATGAAAACCAAAGAACACACTTGGGTTCAACCTTAGAGATCCAGAACTTCTGGGAAAAGTTCTAGGCGAAAAAACTTGGTGGAGGTGGTTGGACAACTTAGGCATGCCTTGGGTCAGCTCTGGAGAGTGAAAATGCTCCCAATCACTCCAACAGAGACCTTATTAGGATCTCAAGTCATACTCATGGATCGGTAATATGGAACCGGACATGGAAAAGTAAAAACATTATTCATGAACACAACTTCAGGGAGATTCATAATGGGGAAAATTCCCTATTTTGGGAAGACACTTGGAAACAACTGCTAATCCTCAGCATTGATCAACATGTATCCCTTTGAAGAATTATGCAATTAAAGGGGAAACTTCAAGTTTCCCACTACTGGAAGCCCATCACGCCTGAAGCCTATTGGACGGAGTGGCTAGATACTCAGGAGAGGTCTCCCATACCAGGAAATCTAGACTGGCATTATTTTAATCAAATCCTCTAGGAGAGGCAAATACCATGAGGAAGAAAAGTTGTGATGGGGAAAAAATCGATCAGGCTCTTCAATCTCAAGGACTTAGACTTATCTCTACATAGAAAATCATGATCAACTACAACAACAAAAAGGATGGAAAACTCTTTGGGGGAGACAACTCTGGCCCAAAATCACTCTTTTCTTATGGCTGGTCATGCATGGAAAAAATCTCACATGGGATAAGATTTGGCACAAAGGCTTCACAAGCCCCTCTAGATGTCCTCTTTTTGAATCACAGGAAGAGACGACCAACCATCCTTTGAACACCTGCAACTACACCAACAAAATCTGGGACTAGGCGGATGAAATATTCAGAAACACCGATAAGGATAGGGCCATAATCCAGACCAATCTCGATAAATGGTGCTCAAGCATATCCCCCCACTCAGTAGTTGATTGGGCATTGAATATAATTCCAGGGAACATATGTTGGGCTCTCTGGAAGGAACACAATGGAAGAAATTTAAAGAATGTAAAGAGGCCAGAGGAAAAACTTATATTTTCATCAAATAGAGCATCCATGAAACTATCGCCATATTCAATATTCTTAACGTCCAAGCCACCCCCCTCGACATCCTACACACCAATGTATTCTTCTGCTTTTGGATCTACACAACCTCTTCCCAACCACTGCTAACCTTGCAACTTCTTCCCACAAAGCTCCCAACCATTGGCCCCTTGAAGAATAATGTGATAAAACTAAATTACGATGGCGCAACAAAAGGTAATCTGGCAGCAACGAGATTCAGTGGTGTCTTCAAAAATGCCCAAGGAGAGATTTAATGGGTATTGATCTGTTGTTGAATGTTATTTTTGTTGTGCTAATTTCAACTTCAGATGTATAAACAAATGATTTTCCATTGCTTCATGTGCATAGGTTTCCTTATGTTGATTGTGAATGCAAACAGGTAAATTTTATGTCAACTTTTATGTTAGAATCATCAGAAGAATAGCATGAAAGGCAAGTGTTGAACAACAACAAGTAAATGTACAACAAACCATCAAGAAGAACAGTTAACACAGTGTTTTTATAAAGGAGTTCACCCCTCCTGGGCTATATCTCCTTAGTCCAGCTTCCATGGTTGGGACCTCTATATTAGGTCAAAATGGCTAAAAGTGTTTTTAAAAATGCTCTACTTCTCCTGAAAAAACCTACTTCAATGAACTCAGAGCATCAAAATCATCTAGGAGCACCTTTTTCTGATCTCCATTTGCTCGAATTTTTCTCCAGTTATGACCAGAACTGCTTTCTCTTAGAAAACCTTCACTAAAACTGGAGGAACTCCAGTTAACTCCACTAAACTTGGAGTTTCTGTTGAATTTGGAGGGTCCACCAAAAATGACGCCAAATTAAAATCGAGTTTAATTATAGATAAGTGCGATTAACTGAATTAACTAGCTCTAATCGCGTGGTCAGTTAACTGACGGCCTCCAGATGTGGTGATAGTGGTCACATGTTGCATTAAGTGCTAAAGATTACGTATAGTGCTAGCTGTTTAAAAACCATAACCATAGCGGTCAAAGGAGTGTTCACATGGGATGGTTTAACAGTGGTTTAACTGACAGTTAGTTGTATTATCTGCGCAGTTCACAATGGTGGACATATGTCGCAGTTAGCCAATGGTTAAGCTGGTAGTTATGTAACGCTGGCCCACCAGAGGATAACTATAACCGTTACATGTTTGGGTGGTGTTCACATGGGAGGGTTGGCCCTCCTAACCCCCAACCACATTCACATGAAACTTCAAATATATGTGGACAACATTACGGTTAAGAAGCAACATGATGATGTAGTGGTATGGCATGTGGTTTACGCGGAGCAGGTCCCGAGTTCAACCCCCCCCTGCCTGTCATAAATTTTTTCACGCTGCGCATCAATTGTCCATCAATCCTTTAGGGAGGGACATGTGACGCCCTCTGGGCTTGCCACTTGTTCCCTCCCTATTGGTCCAACCTTCGACCAATTAAAACGAACCACGCCACCATACCATCAACCAATAGCAACATGACACTTGGTGAAACCGCATTGTATTTTGACTGACCTTTGACTTTGACCAGTCACCTGCCACATCAGCAGTCCGTACTACTGACTATACATTTTTTTTTCAAAATTTCTTCTGTTTGGCAAAGCAGTCAGCGAGCTCTATCTTACTCATATGAACTTCGTTTTGAAAAAAACGAGTTGCATTGGTATCATTTTGCCAATATGGATATGGTCATTCAAGTTTCAATCGGTTCTAAGAACCTTGATTTTGAGAAAAATTTTGCCCCTAATCTAGATTCTGATCACTCCTTCCCACTGAAATATTTTGGACCCACAAAAGTTGGTTATATGATGAGAGTTGAATACTCTTCTCCTTCCCAAGTTCTATCAACTGATTCTACTTAGAAAATCTCCATGACAACCACTTGGGTTCACTGACATGCCTTGCCTTGCAAATGGCTTGGTACTCAACCAATGTTCTCCTTTTGTTGTTGACCCAATCCAACACTTGCTTCTTGCTTGCTGATTAAACACTCTGTTGTACCAAAGTGATCCCTTGGCGCTTGGAAAAATGATTGATGGCCTTCCCACTGAGAATCATGCTCCTCTTTTGCAAAACATGCATTTGATGCAAGCTTCTCCTTGGAAAACACTTTTCCAAGTTAAGCCCATTTGAGTGAACTATAGCAACGAGTTCCAATATCAGTAATAACAAGAAAAGAAATGACCATTCTTTTACCTCCACGGTTCCAAATTCCAGTTCTAGAAGAATGCATTCACCATCTCTTTCGCTTCTTGGCATCAACACATCAAATGACATTTTTGTCTAATTTCACTTCTTGATTCCATCATCCTCCAGTATTAAGATGCTTCTCATGTCATGGTTTGAGAATGAAGGCTAATCATGAGCCTCTTGCTTAAGCTTGGACCTTCCAAAATCCTACAACATCTTGTTACAAGAAATACCTTTCAAGATTAATGGTATTTGAAAAACACTCATGCAAGAATATATAACTTGACGACCTCTTCCTTTTTCTTCTTCAAAGGAACAAATGTCACATCATGTGAACATCACCATGTATTATTACATATTTTTATACACTAAGATGTTATAAAACATCGACTAAACACAATATGAAAAAACATGCTTCTTCAAACAACTGACTTTCAAGTCAAGTAAAAACATGTACAACAACTTGACTATTTACAACAAGAATTCCACATTCTCATGACACAATTCGTCCAATCTCCCTTTCATCTTTGAAGACAAAATCAACTCTTCCAAGCCGATATAACATACATGTACAATCAATCGACCACACAAGTCGACACTCATGCATGTGCAAATAATCAACATTATCAAGTTGACAACATACATGTTGACAAAGAAATCAACCAACACAAGTCAATCACTCATGCATGTTCAAGCACAATGAAACTATAAAAAATTCCACTGTTCACACATGTAAACTCTCATGCATCTATAACCATTCTCAACTCTCTCACAAGTACAAGAATCCCTTTGGTATGTACGAGTACTTAAATAGATGAAATGATTAAATTTGTTGCAATAAAGTGAGTCAACATAATCCACTTTCGAACACCTTCCTAGTGTAAATATGCAAGTTCAAGAATGCAACATGAATTCAAATTTGTAGTTGCAAATTTTCAAGCACAATGAAACTATAAAAAAATTGATTGTTCACACACACAAACTCTCATGCTTGTATAACCAATCTCAACTCTCTCACAAGTACAATCACAAGTAAAAGAATCCCTTTGGTATGTACGAGTACTTAAAGAGTTGAAATGATTAAATTTTCTACAATAAAGTGAGTCAACATACTCCACTTTCGAACACCTTCCTGGAATAAATATGCAAGTTCAAGAATGCAACATGCATTCAAATTTGTAGTTGCAAATTTCCATCTTCGCTGCATCTAAGTGAGTCAAGATAAATCTACTTTTCGAACATCTTGCTTTATGCAATATGCAACATACTTTCAGGAGAAAAGAAATGTATCAATAACAAGGAAATGCATCTAAAAGGAAATGTAAATCTTGTCTTATTTGCATCAATTATCAAAAGAAATTCAAGGCCTTAATTGGTTAATAAATCTAACCATCTCTTTCCAAACCATTTCGATGGCACTTCTTTCAGCTCCACTTCATCATGTGTATCGTCCTCACTCACATCAATTATGGAATCCTCATTTTCCATATTTTCCAAAATCTCTCTCCACCTTCTTCAACTGTCGTGGATGACTTTTTGGATGCAAAGTCAAACACTTGTCTACAAGATGATCCCGCTTATGGTAATGAGTGCAAAATAATTGCAACTTCTTTTCAACATATCCTCCATTATCCAATGGACCTTTGGCTTTCTGTCTCTTTTGTTTTGAAAGTTTCCTGTGTATGGCTATCCTCTTCCAACACCTCGAAACAGTATGTTTATTCAAACCACAAAAGGAACATGTAAATTTTCTCCAAATATTATGTGAAGATTTACCATGTTTATCATAATCAAAAGAAACTTGATTAAAGGAAGATTTATGCCTTGCACATTCACCTTTGTCGCCTTCTTGAAGAGGTGAATTTGATGAGGTATTGGCTCTCTTCAGAAGGAAGGAAAATGTTGTGGTGGACGTACTTGCTAATGAGGGCACAACTCACGAGGAAAGGTTGTAGTCCCTTGCATGGAGGGATTTGGGGGAAGGTCCCCTCAACCGAGAGTGTGAGGCTATCAATGCCAAGGACAATGAAGGCATCAATAACAATTATTCTGCCGCAGGACAAAAAATCTCTCAAGCTCAGATGGTACATTCTCCATAACTCATTTTCATGAACCCCGCCTCTGACATCAAATCCAACTATTCTCCCATGGGACTTGCGATCTCAATCATGTTTCTAGTTAAATATTGTCACCCTCCCCACCCAAGAACCAGTAATAACTCCTGCACTACTACAGAGGATAAGTACACGAATCTGACCAGTATTAACGGCTTAACTATCTCGACCTTCCTCCTCAATCCTCTATGAATACCCCAAGCCCATTGATCTTGCCCATTACTCCCATCGCTCTTGAGCCCCCTTTTCTGATTCCTTCCACACCCCTAGTCTGTAGGTTTTAACCTTGTATAGAAATTACTTGCAAACGAATTCTTAAATAAAGAAAATATACAATGGCAAGAAACATAAAACAAATACACAAATATTTTCCCCTAGATCCCAAAACCAGGACTACCAAATTGATTTTTTCATTATGTTCCTTTCAATGTTACAATACATATATATAGACATGCCGAAGAAATAATAAACCCCAATCCATTAAACCTAGATTAGAACATAACTATAGTTCCCTTGACCAAATCTACAAAATACCATGGGCATAAAACCATCATGCCCAAAACCTTGTGTGAAACCCATGCACAAAACCATAGGTAGGTCCACCCACTTAATATAGGGTCCAAAAGAAAATTCTCGGCCCGCTTCCCTAGACCTCGTGCATGGGGGCTACTTCCCCCCTATAAACTCCTTGGTAGGGGGGGTTGTCGTCCTTTGTGACTTCCCCAATGTGCCCTGCACAACAAAGGGGTGGCTAGTCATGGAAATAATATAACACACACCCAACATTCGAGATTGTTGGACATTGGATAAACCAACACTCCCCATGTATTTTTCAACATGGACTAACCGCCTCTTGTGGATCCTTATCTTTGGTGATGCGATCATTGACTAACACCTACGGGTTTTTTTCAATAGTAATCATGATTCCTAACATGGTCTATGCCTTCTTCCCAGTTCTATTTGCAAGACCCATATCACCTTGCCCATACGTATGTCCCCTTAGTAAAGCAATGCTCCCTCCACTAATTGTTGTAGAGGTAGGAATAGGGAAAGGTGGAATCAAGCCAGCATGCAATGAAGAACAAGAGTTGAGGCGATGACTAGGAAGGATGCCCTCAATTATAACAACATTTTCACCCAAGAGGCTCAGGATCACATCTTAGAGATGGAGAATCAGGCTAGGTTTCATCAGTGATGAACTAACACTGAGGACATTGATGCTCAATTTTAATGGATTCCCGACCCTGGGTTCACCAATGCTAGGAAAAATATTTACAATCAAACCATCAATCTTTCGTGGCATTTAAAAATAATTATGGCCTTGGCCCTCCAGGAAAACAGTCAAGCCAACAAAAATCTGGAGGATAAGTTGGACATACTTAATGACAATTTTATAATCTTCGTGGACATGGTCCACCACAAGCAGTTTGTTACCAAGGATTCCCCACACTATGCTTTGCTCAAAATAATGATGGTGATGATGCAGGCTGGAGGAGATAGAGTGCCCACCATCAATCCAATTCTGATGGAAGAGGACCCAACAAACTAATTGGTCTGATGCACTCTGAATCCCTTTTGTATCGGTTCTGGGCCTTATTGACCAATTATTTTTTGTTTTGTTTCTACTGTGTAGAAAATTATGTAATAAACAAGAGTAAGGGTCACCATGCACAGGGTACAACTCTCATAAATTTTTTAAAAGTCTATGGTTCTACCAAATTTGTCACCTTTTATGTATCAACTACGATCAACACTCACTGGTCCGAAGCCTGGATGAAATTCATGTTTTCTAAAAACAAATATCCCATGATGAAATACATATTTTATAAAGGTAAAACGCCCAGGAAGAATATTTTTTGTCGATGGTTGGGTCTAGAATCTGACCAACCAATCGAGTTGACAAGTGATTGTAATCTTCAATTTAACACAATGTAAACCAGTCCCTCCTTACTTACAAAAAAAAAAGAGTATAAATTTATATCAATCCTTAATATTGTGCATTTTACAATTTAATAAATATTCAAAAAATGTAATTGAAATTTTCTAGCCAAATGTCTATCTATACCTTTACCGAAATATGCATGTGACTCACGCTTCTAACTATTTTGATTCACCTTATGGATATAAAATCATTTAGCCTAAAACATAAAGCTATAATGGGTAGGTGGATCTTTGACAGGATGGCTAGTAAAAAAATGAAGGGATGGGTAGAGACTTTGTGGTTTCGGTTATTGAAGTAAATATCATGGGTTAGCATCCTACAAACAAATTGGTTTTCTTTCCATTTTTTGAGTCATGAAGATGTGACCCACATTTCTACAACACTATGGGTAAAAGGAAGGAGTTTCCTTTCTCTATAGAGGTGTAAATTTGGTTTTGACTGACAAAAAAAAAAAAAAAAAAGAACCTCCTCGACATAATATTCTCTAGGTCAAGCTCCTAGGTTTACCACTAGAGCTATAGACTAAGGAGGCCATCACAACCATTGCTAACAAAATTGATAAATTATGTTACCTAGAGGAAGGTAGTTTGAGCGGCCTCGAAAAGTGTATTGCTTGGGTTCTAGTCAAAAAGAATTTTACAGGGGGTCTTGTGGATAATATTGACATATGCTAGCGACCATGTTCTTCCCAACATATTCTTGACTATTAGGGTGTTCCATTTTGTTACCTTTGTTTCCATGAGTCAAGTCATCTATTGGTGGATTATCTTAGGAGATGTTGTCACTTACTGTAAAATCTATTTTCGGCTATCCAAAGAGTAATTTAGCAAAGACGTTTGCAGTCATCTTCCAAGCATCAAAAGGACTCAAATCCCAAATCAGACCCTCTGCACTGGAAAGTGATCTGAACAAGATTTCCAACGATATGTGGAAGTCCAAAAATGGACTCTTGGATCAAACGTTATGGTCTTATGAACTTTCAAGGATTGAAGCCTTATGAAGGCATATCAGAATATCAAAGATTGCAATATCGAAGGTCTGGAGATGTCGGCGATCACATATCGGAGGAAAAAGACATTGCGGTCAGGCATATCAGTGATCGCACATCGGAGCATCAAGCATATCGCAACATCGACAATCGCATACCGCAACTTCTAAAAGTGAAACTTTTTAAAAGTTGCAATATGGGAAAACTTTCAATAGCATTTAAAACCACTAGGGAACACTGATAAAGGCTTACAAAGGATTTCATTGAAAAACCAAAGGTGGGTGGGCCTTTTTCTCTCTCCTCTAGCGAGACACATGGCAGCATATGATTGGTTCTGATAAGCCACACGCGGCGACATATGATTGGCTCTGATAAAGACATGTGGCAACATATGATTGGTTCTGATAAAGCTAGAGTGGCATCTGACGTTCGCATGATGTGGCGATACAGCAAGACACATGGTAGGCAATTTCGGTGTTTTGAGGGGCCGAAGGGGGGAAATTTTGGTGACACATGTCACCACTTAAAAAGAGCCACATGGAAGCGATGATGTCATATCAGAGGTGACATATAGGATATGCAGAATATCGCAACTCCAATGTTAACCATCTGATTTGAGGGGCTCCGATATTTGGCTAGCGCATGGTCTAGAAGAACTTAAAGAACCATGGGCATAAAGCACTTTACAAATGAAAAACGGCCCTAACAGGATTCTAAACGCTCTAACCCCTCAATGCTAGAGCAGCAGGTCATGGCCCTTGGTCCCATGGAGGAAAATAGAAAGGGGCTAAAAAAAGGGGCCAAGGACATTAGAACTTGCTATTTTGTAATGTCTTTAAGAGTAAAAGATTCAATAATTCAAAGCTCTGATATAGCATTATGGAAATGTTACTGGGCATATTGGGCTCTGATAGTGTAAAGCAGAAGTTTAAAGAGATGGATGAGTCGACAGCTATGATTCTTGAACACCATCAAGGCTACCACAACTCATCACTCCTGGCTCCAAAGAGTGGGGAATTCAAGCAATTAAGCAGAAAGTGATAGGAGAATCAGTTGAGTAGTTGAAGAAGAACATTGTGGCAGAGATGTGGCCTGATCAGGGGCATCACAGAATGGCAGAGAGATATTTCCTCAACTATCATTTTGTTTTCCTTATTTTCTATTATTCTGTATTTTTTGTATTTTAAAGAATGGAATCAAATATGATTGCATGATTTTGGCGGTAGAGCCTTCGCACGCTAAGACAGCTAGTTGATCATACAACTGGAACTTGGCCAAGATATTTTTTGTAACTGTTTTTCAATCTCTCTGTATCCCTATAAAAAGAGGGAAGAAAGACTTAACAAATTTTCTAGAATTCTATACCCAAGAGGCCAGAATTATGTGGTTCTATTTTGGTTCAATTTACTTGTTCATGAGGGACTTGAGTATTACAATTACTAAATGTAACAGATTGGTGATTTGGACTACATCTTGAAGGATTAATGAAATTTTTTTGTTAATTCCAATCAGAGAAATGTGTAGTATTTTTTCCCCTTTGTGTCTCACTTCATGTATGTCTTTCCTCTTCTGAAATCGTGTAATGAAGCTATTGGTTTCATTGTCATTTATGGTTGTATGTTTGCTGCTAAGTAGTAACAGTACCTATGTTAATTACATATTTAATTGTGTTATTTGATACCTATCATACCTATATGTAAACATAGATTTACTTGTGCTAATTGGTGACAACTGTGTTAATGAGTCATAGAGCTTGAGACCTTAATTTGTGCTCCACTTTTTCTACATTTTCACCTCCTCACTCTTCCACATTTCTACTATATATTTCTGCTTAGGATTATGTGTTATGTCTAAGCCTGTGCATCGATTTCCTTCCTTTCCTTCCTCTTGTTCACCTATCCTACAACAACAATGTTAATTTTCCTATTGTTGTGTCCAGCCACCAGAACCAAGACATTTCTCTTTGAGATTAGCCATATTTACCCCTTGATTATTTAGATATATGTGTTTTCTTCAGTTTACCTTGATGAAGGACTACTAAATCAAGCCCTTGAATTATCTCTTTTCAAACTATGTGACATCTGGAGTGCAGTAGGAAGCCCTACTAATAATCTTCAAAAGGATTCCTCTTAGATTCCCTAGGCACTAGTCTCTTATCAACGTAGGTGTTGTCTCTATGAGGCTTCTATATCTTCTGAATAAATTGCGTGACAGGTGATAGAAAAAGCTACAACATCTTTCTAGCACCGTTGCCGGGGAACGGATCAGAATATTTTTCCCTGGGTACGACAATTTTTACATTCCCTCTATCAAGTGAGTAAGGGAAGTGTGGGTTGAATATCTCTCACCTTGGCAACTCCGCTGTTTGAATCTATTGTAAACATCTTGGTGACTCCACTATTTGAATTTTATTGTAAACACCTTGGTGGCTCCATTGTCTATATCTTTATTTCATCATCCTGGCTTTCAAGAGGCCTCATACTCGCTCTGATTCTAAACAGCAAAAACTTCCACTACATCTGATCTCGAGATTCCTCACATGGATTTTCAAAATGGCCATCCCTACATTCTTAGCCAACAAATTTTCCCCAATGGATTTTTCTTCTATTGTTGGTTATCCCCATCATGTCCCTTCAGTTCATGAATGGTATACCTATTTTCCTATATTAAGTGGAAACACAAATACAAGGTCAAACCAACACCTCAGGGATTTTCATGAATGCATGGAACAACATGGTATTGTTTTTGAATATGTGAAAATGAAATTGTTCATGTATTTTGTAGATGAAGATGCTATAGTTTGGTACAAAACAATACCTCATGGTAGCATATCTTACTCAAAGAGATTTCACATAGCATTTATCTTTTTTGCAAAAGATTATATCCATTGGGTGCTCTGTTCGAAGATTGTTGTGCACATTTTAATGTTGAAAATATTTATGAGGATAACGATCCTGCTGAACATATTTGTGGGGCTCCACTCCAAGAAGATATCTACTCCCCATCATGTCCCTTCAGTTCATGAATGGTATACCTATTTTCCTATATTAAGTGGAAACACAAATATAAGGTCAAAACAACACCTCAGGGATTTTCATGAATGCATGGAACAACATGGTATTGTTTTTGAATATGTGAAAATGAAATTATTCATGTATTTTGTAGATGAAGATGCTATAGTTTGGTACAGAACAATACCTCATGATAACATATCTTACTTAAATAGATTTCTCATAGCATTTAATCTTTTTTGCAAAAGATTATATCCATTGGGTGCTCTATTCGAAGATTGTTGTGCACATTTTAATGTTGAAAATATTTATGAGGATAACGATCCTGCTGAAGATATTTGTGGGGCTCCACTCCAAGAAGATATCTACTCGCATCAAGAAGCATCACCCAGTGATAAAGAAAGAGAAGAAGGAGACATCATCGAGCTGCAAATAAACCCTCGTAGATCTCATTCTGCCGAATTGTATGGTTCATATGAATCCGCTGGGATGTTGGGAAATGTAGGACTGCAACAATCCTAGTCATGGGAAGATGCACAAAAAGAGAAGGTCGACCATGAGGTTAAAAATGAGGCTCCAATTTACGATCCACATCATTCAAATGGAGAACAAGTTCAAGAAGATGATATTAAAGTTGATGAAGATTCTCTGATTTATGATTCATATGATTCAGAGGAGGATGAGATGGTTGCAGATTGTCAAAGGGATCTACTTACCAGTGAGTGGGGAGAAGACTACCAACATCAACTTCTTCAAGAGGAGCCCAAACTTGAAGAGTTGAACAATATTTGTGGTTTCCCTAACCAAGAACATATTGGTCAGCAGACTTTTCAAGAAAATGAGGTAGCTACAATTTTTTCTCGTCAGTTCTATGACCCTGTAGATGACTACATGACAACATTCCTAGGTCAGCACTAGATGTTGTTTCTCGGGTATGTATCAAGTCTTTTGATTGAATATTTTTCATGGTGCATGCTTGTTTTGATTTTTAAATTTTAGCAGCATAGAGGCATTAGGTTTAGCACCCAAATGCTAACCTAGTACCATTGGAATGTTGACCTCACTTGGGTGAATTGAGCCCTATACATAAGTAGGAGTTGTATATAAATAAGCTCACTGGCTGAGGATTTAATTTCTATTTGTTAGAGTTTCTATTTTTGCATTTCAATATTATGAGGAAAGGACTCCCAACAATTAAAGTTCCATGGATATTTTCTGGTTTTATAGGTTCAATAAGTTTTTGACTCCATGCCCAATAGTGAAAGCTACTAGTCTGCAGGTTCTCAGCATCTTGCCAATAAGGCATTGTCCCCAGTTGGAGCCAATGTTGTCACCTACTGCAAAATGTGTTTTTAGCTGTCCAGAGAGTAAATGAGCAAAGACGTTTGTAGTCATATTCCAAGCCTCAAAAGGACTCAAAGCCCAAATCATACCCTCTCCATTGGAAATTGTTATGAACAATCTTTCCAACGATATCAGAATATCAGAGATTACAATATTGAAGGTCTGGAGATATCGACGATCACATATTGAAGGATAGAGACATCACAGTCAGGAATATAGACGATCACAGTCAGGAATATAGACGATCAAACATAAGAGCATCAAGCATATTGCAACATCAAAAATCGCATATTGAAACTTCTGAAAGTGAAACCTTTTAAAATTTGTGATATGGGAAAAAATTTTATAGTGTTTAAAACCATCTGGGAATTCTGATAAAGGTTTACAAAGGATTTCATCACAAAACCAAAGGTGGATGGGCCCTTTTCTCTCTCCTCTAGTGAGAAACATGGAATCATATGATTGGTTCCGATAAGCTACACTTGGCGGCATATGATTAGCTCCAATCAAGACAAGTGGTAGCATATGACTAGTTCTGATAAAGCTACAGTGGCATCTAATGTCAACATGACGTGGTCGTATGGCAGGACATGTGGCAGGTGACTTCGGCGTTTTTAGGGGCCTAAGGGGGAAACTTTGGGTGACACATGTCACCACTGAGGAAGTGCCATGTGAAAGAGATGATTTCATATCAGAGGTCGCATATCAGAAGTACAGAATATCACAACTCCAATGCTAATCATATGATTAGAAACTTCTGATGTGAGGGCTTCTGATATTTGGCTAGCCCGTGGTATAGAAGAACTTAAAGAACTAGGGGCACAAAGCACTTTACAAGGGAAAAATGAACCCCCGACAGGAGTCTAAACAATCTAGCACATCAATTCTAGGCGGCGGATCATGGCCCTCGGTCCCATGGAGGAAAATAGAAAGGGGCTAAACAAAAGGGGTCAAGGACATCGAAACTTGTTGTTTTGTAATGTATTTAAGAGTAAAATTTCCAATAAGTCAAAGCTCCGATATAGCATTATGGTAATGTTATTGGGCATATTGGGCTTCGTTAGTGTAATGTAGAAGTGTAAAGAGATGGATGAGTCGACAGCTATGGATGAGTCGGCAAAGATGGATGAGTCGGCAGTTATGATTGCACAATTTTCTGGGCGAGCAGTCACTTTCCCTCATAATTACATAATGCAAGACTAGAGGACAGCCACTGGGCAGAAATTCGCATTTCTTGAGGGGAAGACAAAGCCTTCCCTCTTAAGATTACGCAATGTTGTCTTGGTGAGGCAGAGTTTAGGCCAAGGCAGCCTAGACCCGCCGACAAGCAACTGAAAGAAAATGTGAATGTGGATGCATGACAATACTAAGTGTAAGTAGGAGTGAATGATCGGGCATGCAAACGATGAATGAAAGATTCAGAAAGTGAAACAACATGCATGTGGGTGAAGCGAGTCGCCAAATCAGTGACCGTTCATGCAAAACAATTTCATGCATGTGACAGCAATGAGATGCTAACAAAAACTTAAACATGGCTAGTACAAGGTACTATGCAAGTAAAATATATCAAGCGTTCACATAATCAAGCAAACAACACTCACACAATCCAAAACATAAAAAGCGACAAAAATGCTGCAAAAGACAAATTAAGACGACTTACCCGTGAATAGTTGAGTTGGATGTGTCGAAGACTCCTGGATGTGTTGTGGGATGTCAGAGCTCCAACATTGATTTGAATAAGTGAGCTCTAAAGTGTCAAATAAATAAGTTGACGCTCATGACGCGCATCCACAAATCTAGGAAAAAGCGACACTTGGAGGAAAGATTCTAAAATGATCTCTGCATGTAACCTCCAACTGCTAAAAATAACTCCCTAAAATCTAGGGATGCTTTTTGCATGTTGTTTTTTGCTATTCCAGGAAAAAGCAACCCATGCATGCAAGTCAAGTTTTCTCGGTCCCAGGTGGAAACAGTGAACTCAATGGCACATGCAACAACCTGCTCAACTGAGGGGAAAAAATGCGCATTTTTGGGAGGGAGGTGGGCTGACATCCTAGAAGGTTTGCGCAATTTTTGGGCTAAGCAGCTAACTTCTGCCCATAGTTGCGCAATTTCTGGGCTGATCAACCCTGCTAGGAGGAATTGCACAATTTTCTCAGTGAAGCTTGACTCACAGATTTGCTTAATTCAGCAGCCTAGCAAGTTGCAAGATAGAATTGTGCAATTTTTGGAGGGAAGGACGGTTTCCCTCCAGAATTGTGCAATTTATTGAGGGAGTTGTTCAACTTGCAGCTAGACCAAGTTCGGAGAAACAACCTGTGAAAGGGATGCAACAAGCTCTGATGCACAGACTGGAAATCTGCTATAAAATCACTGAAGCTTATGTACTTGACAAGGAAAGACATGCTGCTGTGAAAGGTTGGTAGGGAGGCTCCAAAACGAAGTTAAGGAAAAATTTTGGAGGTGGTTGTCGCCGCTACAACAATTCCTACAAAAACAACTACTTGTTTCAAAATCTCAACGTGGATGGGATCTTAAGATTTGTAGAACACAAAAATAATATGGAAAGTAGTTTCTTGAACTTTTCCTCTAATAAGAATTTTTTTGGCATGGAGAATTAGAAGAGGAGATAACATTTATATTGGCCTCAATCATTAGATTGAAATCCATGATGCATGCTAACTCTCACATGTCTAATTCTATATTGAGATAATATAATTTATCATATATTGATGAAAATTGCAAGGGAAATAGAGAAATGGGTAGGCAACAGTAATGGATTTCTTGGGAGTGGTCCTAGGAAGAAGGATGAAAAAACATGGAACAAAGATGTTCACAACATAAGGATTCGCTTCGTAAGTCTAAAATATGAGTAAGACCGCCTAATTGGGTCCTTGAATTTTGTAAGTTCCAATGAAACAATAATAGGATGTGAAGCCCTTGTTGTCTGTAGTAATGATAACCCATATATTTGGTGGTTAAGAATCCTTTGGAAGCTCATATGCCCATCCAAATAAAAGAAATTTTCATGTCTCATGTTGAACAATAAGGCCCTAACTTAATATATCCTCTAGAAATGAAGTTGAAAGTCCTTGGTTAGTGTTGTCTTTGTTAAGTTGACTTAGAAACTAATTATCATCTTATAATTTTTTCTACTCTTATTATGGAAGTTTTGAAAAAGGCTAACCAATTGACTAGCTTGGACAATGCTTGGAGAGGAAACTCCATTGAATAATTCCTAATCAATTAGTGTATGAAGCAAGAAATAAAGAGAGAGAGATATAGATCTCTTCCTTTAACCATAGTTTAGAGAGTATGGCTAACCTAAAATTCCAAACTTTTCAAGGATAAGGATACTCTACTGTTGAAATGTGTTATTCAAAGTTTGAACATTCTTTTTACCTTCCCCTCATTTAAGGAAGTAAGATCTACAAAACAAAACTCTAAAGAAGCAACAAAGAAAGAAATATGATAGGATTTATTTAATGGTGCCTCTCATGGAAACTCTCCAAAGGAGGGACTTGGGGACTACTATTTCTTTCCTCGACCTACTATATCTCTTTTAAGGCTATGTTGGGTAGTGAAACTACTTAGTTTAAAATGGTCTTAATGTTTGCTTAAGAAAATGGAATTAAGTTCGTTCAATTCTTTGTAGATTCTTTCCTTGTAATTCAATATATAAAGGAAAATGGAGTTGTTGAAATTCACATCTTTGGAGATTTGTTTGTTATAAGTCAATGTATAAAAGGAAACTTCAACATGTAAAACTTTATTTTATAAAAACTTTATTATATGAAATTTCGGGTTCAAAATCATCCATCTCAATCATTTATTTTATGCATGCTTACAAGAAGAGGAAGAATGAAGGGTCCGATTATCTAAAGGAGTTCCAATGGAGAAAGGGATTTGGAAGACTGTTCAAAAATCTCATGCACACTCTTTGGAATAATTTCTTGATTTTTTGTTTTAACAATTTTCTTAGTCTTAGATTGCTTGGATTTTTGTCTCTTGGTAGGAGGAAATGGATTTTATTACTTGTATAATGCAGGGTATATGTATTTTTGAAAATTTAAAGGAGGATTGTATATGATGTTTATTAATGGAGACAAAAGATTAGGATGATCTATTTTTGGAGAGAAAATTTTGTTATGTTTAACAAGGAATAGTCCTAGATTAATTCTAGAGACTTGTAAAGGAAAATTGGAATCTTAACAAACACCTATATTTGTAATTTTGTTTATATAATAGAATTGATGAATTTTTTCCCTTGGAGTAAAAAAAGACAAAGAAAAATAGGTAAAACCAATTCTTTATTGTTTAATCATTTACAAGGAAATATAATATTTATAATGCAATAATGAAAATATTATTATTAGTATACTGCATTGAGAGTAATTATGTACTCTACAATCCAATACAGTAAGATTTTATGTAGCATAGATACATCTTAAACTAAGATCTATTAGACCTTGTGAAGAATCAAATCACAACTTCAAATCCAGAGGGAGGTAAAGTATGTATACCTCAGTAAAATTTAACAATCAATTTGTTACTTGAAGATAAATCCCTTGTACCAAAAAAAAAAACACTCATAAACCAATTTAATATATGAGTTGGCCATAACATTAAAAATAAATTAGTATTAATATTATGAAAAAAATAATACATTACATAAAATAAAATAAAATATTTAGAAAAAAATACACATTTAAATATTTAATCCTTTAAAAATACTTCAATACCTTGGAATATTAAAATTATAATAATAAATATATTTAAATTTTATTTTTGTTTAATATCCACTTTTTTTTTTTTGTTTTTTTTTGTAAATTTAGACTAATTCTATTAAGTAAAAATATTGTACAAGAGGATGCATTCCAGATATGCAGGAAACCGGCAACCGGAAATGATAGGACTATCAACCTCGGTTCCGGATGAGTTAGGCAAGCAAGGAGCAATAGCAAAGCACTGGAAACCTAAGAAGCGTTGAAAGCTACCCTGAAAGCGTAGAGGCTTCAACACGAAGCTTTTTCCCTTTCCTTTTTTTAACTTCAACCCAGCCATTTTGGGGTGGCTGGGCGACTACAACTTGAAGATTGGGATCCTCTAGAGGGGAGCCCTCCTTTTCTGAATCTGAGGAGGAGGACAGATGAACACGTTTCTGAGCAATGGCTGAGTCAGAGGAAGGCGCCAGGCCATCGGTGGGAGGGCCCTCATTCAATTCTTCATCGCTATCTTCATCTTCAGAGCTGGAGGAATCCGAGTCCGCGACTGGAGGAGGAGAGCACGGAGCCCATCGTTTGGACTTGGACTTGGAGACGTTGGCATTGTTCTTCTTTGTCGGACGAGATGGGCATGTATTCTGCAAATGCCCCGATTGGTGGCAATGTCGGCAACGAAAAGCTGTATTCTCGTAATCCAGTGTCTGTGTCCAGACAAAGTCGTTTATCTTGAGATTGATTTGTTCTGGAAGACCTTTACTTAGATCTAACTCCACACATACTCTTGCATATGAGTAGAGACCGTTGAATTCCCGCCATAAATCTCTCTTGATGTAGCTGCCCAGGGTGTCTCCTATAGCTCTGAAGACCCGAGTACTCCAAAGGTGGGCAGGTAGGTTTGGAAGCCGAATCCATACCGGTGTCTTGGTAATGACTGCATTGGCTGGATCAAAATCTGGGAACCAAGGAGTCAAAAAAAGCCCTGAGGTGCCCATGAACCAAGGGCCTTCTGCTAAAGCCTTTTCATAGTGCTTATTATTATCAAATAGAACAATGAAATAACCTTTCGAACAAAAAAAGAGCTTACAGTGATGTGTCCAGTTTGCATGGATCCATGCATATAGATCCTGAGATCGCGGCCATAATCCATTAAATCTGCAAATGATGGCTCTTTCTGCCAAATCTTGAAGCTGGGAGGCCAGATCTTCATGCATGAGATCCACAGAGGGGACTTCTTCAGTCTTGTCAACCAAGAAGGCTTTAGATTTAAGGGCTTCCGGGGGTTTGGGGTTCTCAGAATGAACTGCATCCTTGTATGAGAAAGGCCGAGTAGAGGAAGTTTGTCCTGCTGCTCCTCCTCTCAAACGAAGGGTAGCCACCACCAAGCTGTTCCTGGAAATGCTGTAAGAAGAGAGGGGAAGAGGGTCTTCAAGTTGTTTACCTTGAAAGAGAAGTCGCAGAAGGCTTGATGGGATCCCCATTCTGCGCTCTAGATTCAGTTTAAGTTCCTGCACCAGATCTGAAGGGCTGACCCATTGCATGCTGGTTCTGCCTGAAAGCTGAGAAATTTGGATTTGAAAGGAGTCAGATAAGGGCTTTGACTCCATGCAGATCTCTGGATCTGGCCAGAGCGTAAGCCTGTCTGCCTTCTGGATGGATAGATCTGGTCGATTTTTGACAGATCTAAAGCTCAGACTGCGGGGAAGAGATTTGTATTTCCGGAGCAGGTGTTGCTGGGCAAGATTATCGTTGTCCGGGCAAGAACCATTACGATCGTAGCTCATGTATTTCACCAGATTGTCCTTTCTTGGCATCTCATTCTTGCGAGCTTTGAGCGCGGCAGCAAGAAGCCTGGGCAAGCGATCAAACTCGGCGGCCTCCCCCTGAGGCGTCCCGCTCTCTGGATTCTTGAAGCAGGGAAAGGCGGGCCTCGCGCAGAGCTGGACAACATCGGCGTCGTTGTTGAGGCCACTCGTGCCATCGAGCAACAAAGTATCGATCTGCAGGCAGCCCGAGGCTTTCCGGATCTGCTGCGCGGTTTCCGATGCTGCTCCGTCTGGATCGACGCCCCCAGGACTCGAACCGTTGATGCTTATGATGCCAAAATCATCGCCGGGAGGAAGCTGTATTGAATCCAAGTCATCATTGGAAAAATCGATGTTGAGCTGCGGGGTTTCGGTGCCCAGACGATGAGCAGGCACTGCTCTAACATAGTACCAGTCAGGATCATATGGAGCTAGTTCCTTGAAAGTGGCTGTCTTTACAAGGTCCGTCCAGTGTGGAAGCTCAATCTTGCCGGATCGTTTAAGATGTGCAGCATAAGCTGTCACGAACTCGTGGGGGGAGACATCTTTGACTGTACACGCCGTCGCCATGGCTCGAACCTCCGCCTCTCCGCCTCAGAACCTTCCTTCCTTGTTTAATATCCACTTGCCCATGAGACCAAAATAGATTTACAAACCTAAATATTGCCCATGAAGAAAGAAAGTAAGTACAAAGAGGGGACTTAATATGAAGGAGAGAGAATTTAGTGAATTTTTTCCAAATAGAACATGATTGGAGATGACTAATCACATTAAATAATCTATTAAGATGAATGGTGCAATAATATAATGAAATCAAATCTATCTTTGATGTCATGAGTTAATGGTGATTGGTGATAGAGCAATCAAACAAAATGTGATTGGGAATCGAGATTTAAGTTATAGGTATGCGTTGGTACAACTTTATTAAAGTAGTTTCTTTTCAATATGGTACACTCATTTATATTTTTCATGTTATAGTACGTTTTTATAATATAATTCTTTTCTTTTTTTTAATTACAAAGGAACCATTTAAGTTATAGGTATGCGTTGGTACAACTTTATTAAAGTAGTTTCTTTTCAATATGGTACACTCATTTATATTTTTCATGTTATAGTACGTTTTTATAATATAATTCTTTTCTTTTTTTTAATTACAAAGGAACCATTTAAGTTATAGGTATGCGTTGGTACAACTTTATTAAAGTAGTTTCTTTTCAATATGGTACACTCATTTATATTTTTCATGTTATAGTACGTTTTTATAATATAATTCTTTTCTTTTTTTTAATTACAAAGGAACAGCTAACCACTATAACCCCTAGGAACTGCTCCCGCCTCCTCTCTCCACAGCTCCAGTCTAGTCCGGGGGATTTGAACTCGTGACCTTCAGTACGAGCCCGCCTTTCTAAGGAACTTCACCACAATGTGATTACCAACTCGCCTACCCCTGTGGAGCTATAATATAATTTCTTTTCAATATAGTCCCTCTTTATATTTTTCAGTTATTATGTTTTTATAATATTTTTTTTTTAATATAAGTATGATAAAATAATATTAATTTAATTAAGATTTTATTATTACTTTTAAATTTTACATTATAATAAATTTATTAAAAATCTTATAAATTAATTTTTTATAATTTTTATACTTTAAATTTCTATTAATTGAGATATCACTTTTAAAATACATTCATTATTAAAACATTAATATTCTCAATATCTTATTCATTTTTTATCAGTTCAATTGAAAAGCAATTTTGAATATTTATTAAAACACCTACCATTCCAACTAATTTCCACACACAGTAAAAAAACATTAAAAGATAATGGAATCCATCCATGTGGCTGGAATATATATATATATATATATATATAAACTACAATTTAAAACAAAGAACCTCCTCCAAAGCTATTTAGATCTTGAAATATATAAACACTAATGAAGTGTCTACCCAAAATGAGTTTGACACTGAAAAATAATTTTAGATGTGATTTATTATTTTTAAAATCTAGATGATCTTAAAATATTACACTGAAAAATAGTTTTAGATGTGATTTATTATTTTTAAAATTGAGATGATCTTAAAATATTACACTCAAAAATAGTTTTAGATGTGATTTATTATTTTTAAAATTGAGATGATCTTAAAATATTACAGAACCATTGAATCTTTGGCTTCACTCCGGAAATTCCGCGTCCATTAATCACATCCAATGATAACAACCAATAAAATGTGAGGAACTCGACGACCGACTTTGTGAGGAACTCGACAAAATGTGGGAGCGCGAAATCCGCGTGCAGGAGACACAACGGACCCACAGACTTTTGATAAAGGCAAGAGTACGCATCATTGCAGAGGCAGCGAGAGCTACTAGTCAACTGAGAGACTTCGGAAGTAGCAGTGAGAGCTACTAGTCAACTGAGACTTCGGAGGTAGCAACTTTGCGGTATTTGTGAGAGTAGGGTTGGAATTTCAAAATAAATTTATTGGTTAAATTTTATAGTTTTTATATTTTTTTAGTCTATTTTTAGAAGGTATTTTTCATTATCTTTTTTATATTTTCATTAACATTTGGTTTTTAATTCTATGAATTTTTTAATGCAACACTCCTTGAAGTAATGATAGCTTTTGTGGTCACATAATGTATCCTCGGCAACATAGAATCCACACTCCACGAAATCAACATTGTGGCTAGATAGGCTAAATGAAATTGCTTGCCATCCTTCCATTCCAGGCATGGGTGGTCGAGTTGTTTACTACATTGGTAACAGTGCAAATTTTTATTATCATAATTATATGAATCTACCAACTATGAAAGGAATATCTAATTTATATGGAGGGTATTGGACTCCACAACTATGACGCGCTCATTCAAACTCTTGCTTATTTTTCTTGTTCCTTAAATCCATACAGATTTCTTGTTCGAGTACCATTTTTCATGAAGTGTTTGTTCTCTATCATAAAGCTACAAGTTTCCTTGAATGTTACATAATTCAACAAATCAATGAATAACCTATTAAGAAATCTATAGTAAAATCCTATGGCATCTCGGTAAGGTTGAATTTTTCCTATCTCAATCTTTCTAGGGGATTTTTAATTTATATATTTACTTATTCTATTTTTATTTATTTATTTAATAGTGTAAATCTTGAAAAATGTCTCCTATTGGCCATCCTAACAAGGATAAAATGCGATTGTCAATTGTTGAATCATTTGGTCTTACACAACATTCTAATCAACCATGTAATATTCAAAATGAAGTTGATGCTCATCTACACGAATATGATGAAACAAATAGTGTAGAGCTTGTTGAAATAGAAAACTCATCAAAGAAACACAAAATAATATTCAAATCTAAATGGAATAGAAGGTTTCCATGGGCTTATGTTTTAAATCATTTAATGGTAATGAAAAGATAAAATGTTCTTGACTTGTTAAATTTAAAAGTGGGACTCCATCTTCAAAAGAGGGAACTATCACTCTTCAATTTAGTGGTATAAGTGGCCATGCAAAATCAAAAACTCAATTTTTGTTTTACAATTTTTGGAGGGAAAAAGCTATTGAAGGGATATTCCAATTACTAAACATGTAGAACTAATGGTAAATACGGCAAAGGAGAAAATTATATCAATGATTGAAAACATGTATTTTGTTGCTATACATTATTTATCTTTAGAAATGTATAAGTCAATATCTGGGATGAATTGGTATAAATTCACTCCACGCGTGCTTATAATAAATGAATTTTCTGCATACACAAATACCACACCAAGAAAATATTTTCTTCAAGTTGCTAAAGAGGTGTATTGGAACAATCTAAAAGAGAAGATTTTACATAGGTCATTTTACTCAATTTCAGTTGATGAAAGCACTGATCAATTTATAGAACACCAATTGATTGTTTATATTACATATTTGAGGAATGGAGGAAGAGGTCACTATTCAGCAAAGTTTATATGTTTATTGAAATAAAGGATGGAATAGCTCAATGTATGTATGATCTAGTCAGAACTCTTTTAGCATAAATGGATTTATATTTGATGAAATCTGTTGGTTTTGGTTCAGATGGTGCATCTTCCATGGGGGGTATTCATGAAGGTTTATCTCCTAAGCTTCATATGCTCCTGATTTATTAGTTATCCATTGCATAGCTCACAGGGAATCATTAACAAGCAATGAGGCTTCATCTCATTTTCCAGAGTTGCAATATATTAACAAATTTGAAACAAAGTTTATTCATGGCTCGGAAAATCAACTAAAGGACGTGGAAAATTGAGAGAGCTAATTTATGCATTTCAAATTACTAAGTTAGTGGTCTTACAAATTCATCAAATTAGGTGGATATCAAGAGGAAAGTTCATGGAAAGACTTGTTAAACTCTTATTTGTTAGGATTGGGAGTTAGGGGAGAAAAAAATGTATGAGTTGGCAGTAATATTTCAAGTGCAAATTTGCATCCATATACATGTAGACATGCTAGTTGAATTAAATAAGTTGAATCAAAAGTTCGAAGAGGATCATGTTGATATTACATATATTGACACTACTTTAGATGTTTTTATTAGCGCGCTTCATAAACTATTTTTGGAAAGCATTTTTGGTGTAGATGAAGTGCATATGTCTTCTTTTTTAGTTAAAGCATAAAGAGGAACCCTTGAATTTGCAGATAGCATAGGTATAGTATATTTACATCCATTGAAGTTCGAAAGTTTTCCAAAGATGGAAATATTCGTGGCTATTATATGATTGTATTCTTTTGGGAAAATGTTTTATTGTAAAGGTGATTAAATCTTTAGATAGGAGATTCATATATTTACATGTATTTAATGTGGCTAATTTTTTCACTTCTCAACATTATTATGAAAAAATGAATGATATAGATTGTCCAACAAAAAGATAGTTGAAATGTTTATGTGAAAAAAATTAGCGTTGGGGAATCATCTAGTGTGGATACTGCTAGATGTTTGGGTGAAATGAATGAATTTATTTATGCTATTTGTAAATCATACCCTAAAAATTATATGTATGGAATGCGACCTATGTGGAGATGGACATGAATGGTTTGAAGATTTCCATATTTGATGCAATTGTGGCAAACTATTCTTGTTATCCCAACAACCACATCAGTTTGTGAAAGAGGCTTATGAAAAATTAAACAGGATAAAAAATGATGATAGATAAATACTTTCATTGGAGACACTAGATATGTTAATGTTTATATCTCTAAGTGCATATCATGCTCTAAATGAGGTAGATTGGAATGCTACTCATGATGTTTGGAAACAAATGAAAACTAGAAATCCATTTCTATTCGGAAAATATATTTATATTTTCAATTATGTAAGTCCAAATATTTTTGAAGATCATCGAATGAATAGAAGAAACATATGTTTATCTTTTTTTAATGGAATTTGAGTTTTTTTGTTTATTTAATAGTTATATTGAGATTTTATAGTGTTTTATTGAAGCTACTCTTTAAATTTTAAACATCTTAAAAATTTAGAATGATGCTATTTCATTATGGAATTTTTTTGAGGGGTTTATTTAATATATACTTTTTAGTAAAAGTGAATTTTTTTATACCTTTTCATCCTTGAAGGGTCAAATGAATATATGACTTTCAAAATGAAATTAAGAACAACCCTTCAAATTTGATCAATGATGTCAATTCACATCTCCTTTATCTTCCTATTTTTCCCTAGAACAAAATTAAACTTTAAATAACTACTGCAATATAAATTTTAAAATATAATAATTTAGTATTTAATAATATTTGCACTATTTATACTATTTTCCAATTTTTATACCTATTTTCCAATTTAAAAAACTTATTAGCTCTTTTTTTTCACCTTTTGAGACCATTGTTAATCAAATACGATGATGACAACCCATAAAATCGGGTATAAAAAAATAGTGTTTCACGCTCGACGACCCACTTTGTGAGAAACTCGACAAATGTGGAATGCGCGGAATCCGCGTGGAGGAGACACAACGGACCCACAGACTTTTGATAAAGGCAAGAGTACAAATCATTGCGGAGGCAGCGACAGCTACTAGTCAACTGAGAGACTTAGCAGCGAGAGCTACTAGCCAACTGAGAGACTCCAAGTGAGAGACTTCGGAGGTAGCAACTTTTGCGGTATTTCAAAATAGATTTATTTGTTAAATTTTATGGTTTTTATATTTTGTAGTCAATTTTTATAATTAAAAAAATTAATAATCTTGTGAAATTTTAAACTGTATTTAAAATAAATAATTTTTATTTAATAAAAAAAAACTAAAAACTTTTACGATATTATAAAATTTTAAACTATATTTAACAAACAAATCCTGCTGTAAGCAATAAATTGCCCCTCAATTCTATCCACGGAGGAGAACCAGAAACACGTTTCACGTCAATGTCAATTCGCGTCTCCTTTATCTTCATCATTTTTCTCTCGAAAAAGGTTAAACTTAAATAACTACTGCAATATAAAGTTTAAAATTTAATAATTTAGTATTTAACAATATTTGCAAAATGGAGGTTATTATATTTGCATTGATAATTATAAAAATCATAAATTATATAGATCATGTTTATGTTAGATAAAAGGTTGTTATTGGTTTTTACGAGTAATATCTTTGTAGTCAGAGCATGTGCATTGTTTATATATGAGTATATTTTTTAGTTTGTTAAATTAATATTTTTTATTTTTATTTTATTTCTTAAAACAACAAATTAAAGTTGTGAAATTAATATTTAATATTTTTTATTTGGTTTAAGATTTATTAGTGATTTTATGAACTATTGTGCCAACCCTAATGCATTTTTTTTACTTTTATTATATTTTCATAATCTTATTTGTTATTGACACTTTACTTATTTTTGTATTCCACATCACATAATTGAAGATGATCACTATGGTTTGTGACAATTTTTGTTTTTTAATACTTTTTGGGGATTAAGTATCCAGATTCATTGAGATTATAAATGTCAATTAGTTCTATTAGTTTTTGACAAATTTATTGTTATATCAATTATACATATTTTCTTTCCAAATTTCGATCTTTTCTCCAATTAGTTAGTAGTTGTAATGAATATGATGCCAAATGTCATAAAGGACTTGGTTGATGACCTTAGACATAGAGATGCCAACACTTATATGTGCTTGCTCCTTCTAATTTCCACCTCTACATAATATGTAGCTCTTCTACCGAATTCTTCATGTTCATTCTTTTAATGATGTAGCCTATATAGAAGGTCGTTGACCTAAACTGACCCTGCATGAGAGTTGGAAGTTTCATAGTCCAAAGTTAACTCCTCATGTGAGATAAGTTGAAGATTTGATAACCTTCAATTTTTATACACATCTTAGGCCACGATTCTTTCTTTCTTATTTTGAAAATCATTATAACCCCATGTCTAAAAGGCTATATCTTGTATTAGCAATTGAACTAACAAATTCTTAGATAAAGTATGGGGAATAGTTAACACCCCATATACCTTTATCTTGCAAATTCATTCCAACAAATATCAATTTTGAATTTACTTTAAAACCTCAATGGTCTCTAACGAAGAATGAGGTTGAGTACTTCCGACCATAGATCCAATGGTACAAGGGGACCAAGACAAAGTCACATATGTCAGAAATTTTTTATTTTTTATTTATTTAGTTATTTTTATCTTTTTTCGTTTTTTTTCGTAAGCCTTCCATGTAGGCATGTAATGGTACAAATTTATTCTTCCAAGCGGTCCTAAAAGCAAAGAAATTTGTGCACATGTACATACAATCCATAAGGTGGGGTGTTGTATAAATTTTGGGTGTGATATTGTTTTAGGGTGTTTTGGGTTCTTGATTGCACCAAAAAAGGTTGTCGGATATGATATTTGTTTCGTTAAAGAAATTCCATGCTTGAGGACCTCATACATGATTAGGATTCAACTCAACCATGTGCATTGGGTATCTGTTTTTTCATACAAGTGGTTCATGAGCACCACTAGGTTTCATATTTCACCTTGTAGATTTATAACCAACTATACCTTGCAAGTGGCTATTTTGAAAGGCTTAGGTAGTAACCAGTGCCACTCTTTCACAATGTTTTGGACATCATTCACTTTCGCAAATCTTGCAACCACACTCCCATAAATGTTGTGCGGGTTAGGAACTTGTCCATTCCTTGATATAAGCAATGTTGAATCACCCAATCATATCACGACTTTGTGAATTTAATGTGTGAGTGGAATTATTAACATTTTGCAACGCATCTCGACATGAAAATAATTCCCCTTTGGCCATCACCTTGTGAATACCTGAGATCTTGACATTAAAACTTTAGTGTCCTTATCCCTCATCCTTCTACTATCTGTCAATGATTTTTAGAGGATTGACATCATCATACACATGATATAGGAATGAATATATGGTCTTAGAGGCTATGTCAGGAAACAATATTGCATCATTATACACATGATATAGGAATGTTGGACAACAATATTATATTCATAAAAAAAACTATTTAGTGGTGTTTTCTTCTCTCTTGTTATAATTTTACAAAAAAAACTTCAATAAAAAAAACTTTGTATTAATTCATTAATAAATATGCAAATTTGTTAATTAAATTATGTAATTAAATATTAAGCAACTTTTATCGGTTTACATCCACTACAACATAATCTTAAATAACTATGCTAAATGTAGAACCGGTAAGGATTATTTCTACTTTATCGAGGAATCATGTAAAAATGTCCTCCTTCCTTCCTTACTTTTCTCCTGTGTATATCCGTATTGTATTCATAGTCTGGTTGTTCGGGTTGATATTATATTCTCTATCCAATGTCGATACACTTATACTTTGCTCCTGTTTATACAATGTCCATACACTTATAGTCATATTATCTTCATACTCTGATTGTTATTATATTCTCTATACTCTGCAATACTCTGCTTCCCTTATTGGATATTCCGTTCCATTTCCTCTGCTATCCATTTCGCTGTTGGCGCGTCCTGCTTATTCTTATTTTCATACTCTGATTACCTTATTGGGTATTCTCTGCCAATCTTCTTCGCTGTCCTCCTCTGATCTCACTCAGTGTTGGCGCAAGCAATGGATATAGTAACCGGCATCGCAGGCAACACCATTAGCAGCGTTATTATCATTCTACTCATCGAACAACTCATCCGACAGATAAACGACGTAATTCACTTGGATGAAAATTCTCGGCTTCTCCACGAGCAGTTATGGCGTATGAAGAGCTTCTTAGATTATATTAATGCTCTATTCCGAGATCAGCAGAGGGAGGTCCCCATTTCTCTGAATAATCGATTGCTAAGGATGCAAGACGCTGTTGAAAAGGGCAAAGAGTTGATCCAGCAATCACGACACCCCTGGCCGCAGCAGTGTATTGACTGCCTCGTTTGCAAGCCCAGAATGTCTACACAGATCCGAGAGTGGAAAACGACTTGTTCTGATTTCTTTGATGACCTTCAGGCAGACCTTTTAATGATGAACAATGCTTACCAGATTGTGCAGGCGGCACAACAACAGGCAGACGTACTACTTCAAGACCAACCAGACACCGGATTGGTAGGGTTGGAAATTAGAGATGCCGAGATACAGGTTGTGGGTTGGCTGACGGGAGCCTCCCACGTCCACCATCATACAATTGGTGTATACGGCATGGGTGGTGTGGGTAAAACGGCGTTCCTCAAAAAAGTCTACAACACCATCAAGGTTAGTCACATTTTTGACCATATGATTTGGGTTACAGTTGCTCGATTTCCAATTGAACAGATACAAAATGATATTGCTTCTGCACTTCATTTAGATGTAGCAAACTATTCTACTGATGCGCGGAAGATGAAATTGTCTGCCTACCTCAAGACGAATAGATTTCTTCTGATTTTAGATGACATGTGGAGTGGACTCAATTTGAAAGAACTAGGGGTAGAATTTGGCACTGGCAAGGGTAGCAAACTTGTATTCTCTACTCGAAATAGAGATCTGATTGGAGAAATGGACGCAGAAATGTCCATAGAAATACGGCCTCTACCAGCAGAGGAGGCTTGGGACCTGTTTTGCAGAGTAACCTTCAAAGACGGCCATGTTCCAGTGGACATAGAGCAAATTGCCAGAGAAGTCGCCAGCGAATGTAAAGGTTTGCCATTGGCGATAAATGTAATAGCCTCAACAATGAAGAGAACCACAGCGGTACATGACTGGAAATTTGCTTTAACCCAAATGCAAAAGGTGGACCCAAATTTTCCAATTTGTCATCCGAGAATTGAAAAAGATTTGTATCAGCGATTGAGATGGAGTTATGATGCTTTGCGCTCTGCTGATTTGAAGAACTGTTTTCTTTACTGCGCCATGTTTGAGGAAGATGCACGAATTCCTGTAGAAGGTTTGGTGCGAATGTGGATCTCAGAAGGCCTGGTCAAGACCAATGATCGGGACTACGACTATTTACTGGACACTGGTTGCAGGTATGTAAAGTTGCTTCTCGATCGCTCCTTGGTGAATGAAGAGGTTGATGAAATCGATGAAGTTATTGTGCGCTATATTTATGTTCATGATGTTCTCCGCGATATGGGGATTTATATCGGCGAGAAAGAGGAAAATTATGCATTTAGGGCAGGTCACAGGTTTCACATTTCCCCGACATGGAGGTCTGTGCTGATTGCACACGGATATCATTACGCAACAACAATATTACATCTTTTCCGACGAATGAATTTAGATGTCCAAAATTAGTTTCTCTAATGTTAGGAGAAAATATATATTTGAGAGAAATTCCCCAAGGCTTTTTCCTTAATTTCACCAATTTGAAGGTATTAGACCTATCTCTATTACCGTTAAAATCATTGCCAGCATCACTGTGGCAATTGATACACCTTGAGTTTCTTGACTTAGGGAATACTCAGATTCAGAGCATTCCTGAAGACATAGGCAATCTTGTTCACCTTCAATTCTTGAGCATTTATAATTGTGCGTCTTTGATATCATTGCCTGGTGAAATAGGAAAACTTACAAATCTGAAGCATCTAGATATTAGGTGCTGTTACCGCTTGGTGCCGCTTCCACATGACACTAAAGTACTTTTAAAGTGCAAGATTATAGAGACTCCATCTTCCAGGAATCGGATGGTGGACAGTGATGAACTCACTTAGCACGATGCCAGAAAATTCATGTAATCTCTGTCTCGGAGATCTGAACTTTCCATGCATATATAATTTGTTTAAGTAATCTGTGCTTCGGAAAGAGTCATGGTTTTATCAATTTGTTCTTTCTATCATATAATTTATAATATTTTTATATTTAAAATTTGGTATATAATTCTAATTTTACTTTAATACAAAAATATCTTCTATCATTAAAACTTTCACCCATATATTTTTTAATAATAAATTATTTCTCGTATAAAATAATACAATATATATTTAGTAATGATGTGCAAATGTCATGTTTTATAAAATATTTTTAATAATATTGAGTGGGACTGTTTAATCTTTAAAATGGGGAGATTAACTCTTAATTAAGAATGCTTATGTTTCATGTACATATCTTGATATTAAATATTTAAATGATATATTCATAACAGTTAAAAGATTTTTTTTTATAGCAATATCTTTTTTTATATAAAAAAATCATATTAATGGGAAAATAATACAAATATATTTATTTTGTAAAGTTAATTATTCATATTAATTTAAAATAACAGTTAAAACAATTTTTTAATAGCAAATTTTTATTTTATATAAAAAAAAATTTATTTAATAGAAAATAATACATATAATTATTTTGTAAAGTTTAATTATTTATAATTAATTTAAAATCTAGAAATTAAATTTTAATTATAAAATTTTAAATAATAAAAAATTATTTAAATTTGGTTTAGATTAAACTTTTTATAAAGTTTTTCTGTCTAAATTTTTGAGCCTTAATTTTTTATCTTTTTGGATAACTGTATGCTTAAAGCTAATTTTTAAGGATGGAAAGATATAAAATTAGGTGATCTTATTAGTCCTGAAGATGCAAAATATAAAATGTTTTGTTATAATTTTGTAAAAATATACAAATTTTTAAGGATTTTATATAATTTTTTAAATTTTCAGTGATTTTTTTTTTTTAATTTTTAGTGAATATACAACATAAGAATGTGCTTCAAATATGAGTAAGACCTTTGATAAGTTCCTATGAACCAATAATTGGATGTGAAACCCTTGTTGTCTTTAGTAATGATAATCCATATATTTGGTGGATGAGAATCCTTTGGAAGCTCATATGCCCATCCAAGTAAAATAACTCTCCATGCTTCATGTTGAACAATAAGGCCCTAACCTAATATATCCTCTAGAAATGAAGTTGAGAGTCCTTGGTTAGTGTTGTCTTTGTTAAGTTGACTTAGAAACTAATTCTCGTCCTATAATGTCTTCTACTCTCATTATGGAAGTTTTGAAAAAGGATAACTAATTGACTAGCTTGAACAATGCTTGGAGAGGAGACTCCATTGAATAATTCCTAATAAATGGGTGTATGAAGCAAGAAATAAAGAGAGAGACATAGATCTTTTCCTTTAAACATAGTTTAGAGAGTATGGTAACCTAAAATTTTTAAAATTTTCGAGGATAAGGATAATATATTGTTGAATTCCAAACTTTTGGAGGATAAGGATACTATATTGTTGAAATGTGCTATTCAAAGTCTGAGCATTTTTTTTACCTTCCCCTTGTTTAAAGATTTCTTTAATGGAGCCTCTCATGGAAACCCTCCAAAGGAGGGACTTGGGACTACTATTTCTTTCCTCGACTCACTATATCTCTTTTAAGGCTAGGTTGGGTAGTGAAACTAATAGGTTATGCAAACTAATGGAACTAAAATGGTCTTAATGTTTGCTTAAGAAAATGGAATTAAGCATGTTCAAATCTTTGTAGATTATTTGCTTATAATTCAATATATAAAGGAAAATGGAGTTGTTGAAATTCAAATCTTTGGA